>CAUYLG010018859.1:0-21509 GCA_963573385.1 Cacajao melanocephalus
AAAGAGAGGAAAGAAAGTGAGAGTGAAAGAAAGAAAGAAAAAGAATGTATGAGAGAAAGAAAGAGGAAGAAAAAGAGGGAGAGAGAACAGGATTCTTGTTCTACTGCCCAGGCTAGAATGCAGTCTAAAAATGGGTATTAAAGACCTCTATTATGCCAATAATTGTGTTTAACAATGGAGACAGGAAGGAATAAGAGATGAAAATAACAAACAAGCAGCCAACCAATATTTTATTTAAACCTTTTTCTCAGTATCATATTACACCTGTTTTAAAAGTGACCGTTTTCTGACTTTTTAATGATTGCCATTCTAACTTTCATGAGATGGTATCTCATTGTGGTTTTGATTGGCATTTTTCCAACGACCAGTGAAAATAAGGTTTTTTTCATATGTTTCTTGGCTGCATAAATATCTTCAATTGAAAAGTGTCTTCTTGAGGAATATTTGTGTATAAATTTTATTTTAATGCATTTGCCTGGCCTTGATGCTGCCCTCATGGAATGAGTTGCAAAGTTTTCCATATACATTATTTTTCTGAAACAGTCTATGTAGAATCAGTATTACTTCCTTGTGCAATTTTTGTCAGAATCACAAAAGAAGCATCTGCACCTGGAGTGTTCTTTGTATGACGTTCACAACTCAAAATGTGATGACTTTAATAGATTAGTTATTCTCAGACTATTCTTTTCTTCTTGAGTGCAAAAGCAGTTTGTGTCTTTCATAAAATTTATCTGTTTTAAGTGTTTTTAAAATTTATTGGCAGACGATTGCTCAAAATATTCTATTGTTATCTTTTTAATATGAGTGCAATCTATAATAGTGTTACCTATATATTTTTAATTACATAAAATTTGTATATCTTACTTTTTCCATGATCATTCTTACAAGGCAAGATCATTTTGACATTTTCAAAATAGTGACCTTTTGTTCAATTGATTTTTTCTATTTTCTGTGTTTCATTTAATTTATAACTGCTCTGATACTTGCTATTAACCTTTCTTCTGTCTACCGTGTGTTTAGGTTGCTCGTTTTCTCTCTCTGTGTTTCAATTTGGTTCATTTCTATTGTTATGTCTTCAAGTTGACTGATCTTTTCTTTAATATTCTAATCTGTTTTGAATCTTATTTAGTTGTATTTCATCTAAGGCAATTCAGTTTTTATTTCTAAAAGTATAAATTAAGTTTCTTTATATCTTCCAGCCCTTATTCAAATATTTAAGTGCATAAAATATCATCATCAGTACTATTTAAAATTTTTTGGTATTTCTAACATTAGTGACAATTCTTGTTTGGGCTCGATTGATGTTTCTCATTAAGTATCATATTTACTGCTTCTTTACATTTCTGCTAATATTTTTATTGGATGTCAGACATTGTGAAATTTGCTTTTGTAAGTGATGGATGGTTAATTTTACATCCTTGTACAAATTTTTGGAAATTTTTCTGGAAGAAAGCCATGTCACATGGACATAAATTGATCATTTCTGGTGTTGAATTCAAGGCTTTTTAGATAGGTCTGGATATTGTTTAAACCGGGGTTAATATTCCTCAAGTAATAAACCTTCGATTATTCCACCAAAGGCTCTTTGAGTTGTAATGGTTTCTATTCTGACATACAGAAATATCCTCTATTCATACTCATGGGAGTATTAGCCAAAGTTATTTATGAAAGTCTAGGGTAATATTTTTCCCACCCTCAAGTGGTTTTGTCACATGCATATACCAACAAGTACTATGCTGAATAGTTAAGGACTCTGCATGTCTTTAAAGTTCTCGTAATATGGAGCTCTCTCTTTTTTGGTGTTTTTTTTTTCAAAGTATAAATACTTTGGTCTCCCCAACATTCAGCTCTTTCTCATTGTTCAGACAGTTCATCATCAGTCTGTTCACTTGTGCTTTAAATTTCATGAAATTGAATTATAAGTCTCTGAATATAATGGGAATGCTTTCCTGGAATTGTTAATTGGTTCTGACTTCTTCCCACCATGAATGCATTCAGTTTTCTTTCTCTCTCGTGTGTGATACGATAGGAGGGCATTCTTTGACCTGTTTGTTATTAACTCAAGCTTGAAGAAAAACAGAAGACTGAAATTCCTTCTGTGAAAATTCTATGGGATGGGAATAGGAATCACTAATAATCAGGGAGTAGAGACCAAGAAGTTTTAGATTTATTTTTATAAATCTTATTTTCATACTGACTTTTTTAAAAAGGCAGATGGATTAAATAGTATTCACCATAGGGAATAAAATTTATCAGTCTTTCATTCCTCAAGAGAATTGGCTCATACTCTTGCACAACTGCTGATGCTGTATTTGTCTCTTTAAAAATTCATTAGCTATAACTGCATATATTTTTACATCAGCATGAGTAGGTGCAAGCACATGAGAAGGTTGGAAAATTAAACTTGTGAGTATGTGTTCTTTTCGGTGCTTCTGACATACAGATAGAAAAATGATTATAAAGGATCTAAGGAGAGTATGGTAACTGAATCTTTAATTCTGCATAAAAAGTTACTCTGAGTAGAAATTCTTAAAGGAAAAAAATAATCCAGTTGTCAAGATTTGACCTAGGACACCAGTTTCTCTTGGCCTAGTGAACATTTTCAGTTTTTTTTTTCTTTTCTTGTTTATGGTGTATCTTTTCAGATTTTTTACTAAAGCAGGTATATGTTCTGACTCTAACTCAGGAAAATGTATGAAGATAAGGCCAAAATGGAAACAAAGAAAGGTTAAATATCAAGATATTAAGATTCTTAGCATGTTTCTTAGATTGATTCCTCACATTTTCTAATTCCCCACAATCCCTTCTTTGTTCTGATATATTCCGGGCAATAGAATAAATGAATTTGCAACCATATTACATTTTATGCATTTTTATGTAAAATAGATCCAGGAAACATAACAGGTTAAATTAAATTCTACTAGGATGTATTGAATAGTCATCTTCTTTCATTTAAGATCCAAAGAAAGAATTTTTAGCTCTGTTTAAGAATGTTAGGAATGTTTTCACAGAGGAGGTGATTCTTGAACTGAGAGTTGAACGATAAATTGTTATTGGTCAGGTGACAAGGCCAAGAAAATCTAAAGAAAGAAAGGATTACAGAGAGAAGTCTAAAAAAATTGTACAACTTAAAAACAGTATTTAAAATTCTAAGATACAGGTTTGTTAATACTGAAAGTAAGTTTGTTAGCAATGTTAAGAGAAAGTAAAAACAAATATGTTAATAGTACATACTAAATTGGGTCTCCATATGCTAAGCATTTAGTCACTGAGTGTAGACTGGATTTAAACGAAAAGTAGTTATCCAGTTCTATTTTACAGAAATAAGATTTTTTCCCACATGCAATTACACAAAATCAAATATCTCTTTTAGGAATCCTAAATCTACTGAGCTATGTTGGCTACATGATTAGTGAAGCTATATTAAATCCTAATACTTGAAAATCATGTTCAAATCAGCTGTTTCACTACCCTTTGAAGGAGAGTGAGTTCCCCACCCAGCCACAACCATTCCAAAATGAAGTTATGTACTATGTGACAGCAGAAACAGAAAGACATACTGGTCTTGAGTGAATTGGAGAGGTAGAGACAGAGATAGATAAAGACGGTAGATAGAGATAGAGATATGAGAGTGAGAGCATGAAAAAGAGAGAGAGAAAGCAAGAACTTAGAGCTAGACCATCAAAAGTAATAAAGTGGCTCCCATGAAATGAACACCTTTCCCAATCTCAACAACCATATGAGTCACTATTCATCTTCACGAGTGATTAAATGGAATTAAGAGTAGTTTACCTTCCCAAATTTTTCAACGGAGGTGTTTCCTATTTCATGGATCAGAAGGAATTAGGGATAAAAAGGAGAAAATCTCTGCCAACAGCAATATGAAGAGTGAGTTTGATTCAAAGAAACTTTAAATCTGAGATATTTATTTTTCATTCATGTTTGAACTTTCTAGCTATAAATAAAATGTAAAACAATATTAGAAGGAGGAAATCACCACTTATAGTATAACATAATGTGTGTGAACATGAATATTTTGTTAGTAGAAGAAAAACAAATATATTTTAAATACTTATATTACAAGGCTTTAGTGAAAAGATAAAAGCAAGCAAACAGAGAACATAGATAGGAAGACTAGCCTAGAAGTGGAGGAGAGATGCCCTTCCTGCTGGAATTGGGAATGAGGAAGAGGAGTTTGCATACTTGTAACTAACATTTTATGATGGAGAGAAGAGTTATTACAGACAATTTGAAGAGAGAGGTGAAGTTTAACAGTAAAAATTCTAGAACTTAGCCAGAGAATTCAGAGATGCATAAATTTTAGTGGCAACCTTTTTGGAATTGTAGTTTTCTCTGTATCATTGAGCTTCTCTGTTAGAAAGGCTGAATGTACTGATAAAATGTGAGATTTTCAGGCACAGAGGGAGCAGGGATATTGTATCAGGTGTCAAAGAAGTAACTAATGTGTTTTACCATGGACAAAAAGTAAAAGAAGGTGAATTATTAATATGGAGTAGTGGCCCTGAATAAAAGAAAAAAAAATGACATGTGACAATATACTGCATACAAGAATGAGAGATTTGTCAGGATATAAGATTATAAATAACATGGAATGTCTAACACGTAGTTTCCCAAGGTAGGGTGCAAGTTTATGTTGCAGTTCTGTGAAGCTAATGTGAAGCATCAATGGAAACTTTTGTTCATTTTGTTGGAGGGAGACATGGCTATTGTCCTCATATTAATGCATAAAGCAAAGTTAGTGTACTAGTGTATCCACCAAGGCAAAAAAATAAGATCCAGACACAAAAATATTTATCTCTCTTACCTTTTTGTACCCTAATTATAAAATGTGTTGTGCTTTTTTATTTCTTTACTTTTTTAATTATGAAAATTTAGATGTACATGATTTTGAAACCAGGGGTTCTCGTTCCCCAAGTTAAATTCTACACACTGCCAGAAAATAAAAATTTGGAAGGAGTTTGTTGGGTGATATATCAACACAGATACAGAGGGGACAAAATATTAAAATAAATGAAATGTATAGAGAAACAACCGTTTAGGAACTACATTGAGCAGTGGGTTTTTCTGGGCTGGGAGAAATATAGGATAGGCTGTTTTTAGGCATTGATAGGCAGAAGGTAACTTATCTGGATGTTATTATGCAAAGGAGGTTTTGCCTGATTTAATAGGCAACAATGAAAAAGTAACAGAATAATGACTTCACATTAAGGACTCTCATGAGGGTATGGAGAGTTGATCATGAGAATTAATGACAGACAGATACAGGATCAGGGAGGCTGGCATATTCCTTAGTCAGCAAGGATAAATTGAATTTAAAAGTCAAATCAAAACAAAGAAACAAAATCCTTTGGGTTTATAGTCCTTAGGAGACTAAGGGAGTTAGTAGATGGAATTTTTGGCTCACTTATAATTCTGACTCCGTGATGCCTCTGAAAAATATTTTGTACAGTCTACTGAAGGAAAATAAATCTATCATCACCCAACACAAAATCTTCACCCTGAGTAATCTAGAGTTCTACCATCTTTCTAGAAAAATCGTCCTTTAATAGAACTCTCTATAAAGTACTTTGTATAAATATAAATTGGATCCACAGATGTTTACCCCTTGGTGGAATTAGTAGCACATAAAGTAGCTAAGAGGTTAAATTGAAGGTTCTTATAATGAAACATATAAAGCATTTCTAGTGTTTGAGTCTTTTCCATGTAAGAGATTCTTTGATATTAGGATGGAAGAAATACCCATCAAAGTTGACATCAACTTTCTCCTAGTTATTAAGCAATCTTCAGAGAAAAGCTCCTTCATATAGTTCTGAATTTTGCACAATGTGGTCACAAGCCACACTGTGGCTCCACCACAGCTAATAGAAAATATCACAGAAAGTGATCAGGAAGTATGAAAAACTGGAGATGATGCAAATGACAGTTTCCTTGGAGAGCAAAACTTTTTCATCTCACACCAGAGAGAGAAAAGTACCTATACATACATATACATATTGTCTTATCTTTAATTAAAATGGATCTGATGGGAAAAATGACGTGTTTTTTTCTGTGAGCTAAACTGATGGGAAGGCTGTTTACTGACATTATAGATTCATCTCAGTCCTAGATTATCCAGCAATCAACTAAACACATGCTTAAGGCATCAGAAGAGGCAGGGGTTTAATTACTTGAGTCTTCTTCTAATACAGAGATATTATTGGAGGAAACCATGTCATGTGCATATATGCATAACTCATGTATTTTCAAAAGGGAATCAATAAAGAACAACTCCAGGAAAAATATAAATTTTCCATTCAAATTTTGTACCCAGTTCAGAGCAACTTTACTCTCTTCTTCTGCAAGGTTAGACACCCATCTTGTCATAAAAATGTTTTATCCTACCCATTCAGCCAAAGAACAATTCGACTTTACATAAGATATACAAATATTGCAATGATAAATATCCATATTGCTTTCATTTTTGTGATGACTATGTACATAAAGCTTTATAATCAGCTCTTCTCTGGGTGAAACACAGAGAAGATTGATGTGAGTGCAGCCAGGAGAGATCCTCTTCCAATTGTTCCATTTGGATTAATTGCATTTACTACCACCTTGTTTGCCATGCAATTAGCTTTAGGAACAACTATAGCTGCTGTTGGGATTTTTTTTTTATCCAGATGAAATTAATTCTCAGAAATAAAACTTCAACGGAATCATGGATTGAAGAGAAGACTAAAGATCTAATTCAATATTGTCAACTTAATGAAGTCTACATTTTTCCTTACAATATGGTAAGTAGATGGAGGAACTTTAAACAGGTATTTACATTGGTCAGGGATCCTTGAAGAAGATGGACTTGAGTGGCCAGTAAGAGAAGGCTGTGACCAGTACAGCTTAACAATAGAACAGTTGAAACAAAAAGCAGATAAGAGAGTCAGAAGTAATAGAAGATTATAGTGATACCTGCTGTCCATTGAATATAAGAATCAAAACCTTCTTCACAAGCCCTGCACAGAAGACCCCTAAATACAGCCACAAAAAGGGGAATTCATTTTAGCCACAAGAGGTTTACAATACCGGTTGTATGGAGAGAATATTCTTGATGATTCCTTTATAGAAAGTGTTTCAAGAATAAGGGGATGGTTCCCTAGAAAATGTGTGGAAAAGTGTCTCTGTGATGCTGAAACATATCAAGCCTCAGAGGATGAGAAGAAAAATCGATAGCTGCTGTTAAAACAAAATTATCCTTTAAGTTTGCTTAATTACTTGAAAATTGTACATATTACAAAAGAATTACACAATGAGCCTACTCTGGCTAAAATGTTCTTTTCCTCAAATATGCCCTAATGCAATGATTTAAATATTTTTATTACCATTTTGAAATGGAGAAGCCATTCTTCATTTGCCTTTGAACACCTGCCCTTCGTTACCACCTCCTCTTCCACCTCAAAAGAAAGACATTTCACCAAGGTAAGTTAATGGCATTTTTCCCTAGGATTGTTTTTATGCAGTGTACACTCTGGACCTCACCTGCAGATACAGGAAATATCTGTATTGCCAGGAGCATCTGCATGTGGTACTTCTCTTTTCCCTCAGTTGATACTTCTTATATGATATTCAAGATACTATAGAACTCAATTTATCAGATTCAGTATAAGCTCCAATTTTGCTACCTGTCTTTTAATAATGCAAATTTTGTCAAATAAAATAAAGATTAATGGATGTTCTGTATATAAAAATAAATATAAAAATTGATTATTCTTGTTAATAAATAACATCAAAATTAAATTCCATTGAACAAATACATTTATCTTTTCAATGTTTTCTATAACATTTGAAATACTTGTGTTTATTTGTTTGATGCTTTCAGATTAATTTTACTGAAGAATTTGTAATTGCCTTATATATTTTTAAAAGATACTACTCATGATATTAACATGAGAAAATGTTTTAAGATAAATGAAATATATTATGATTTAGGCTAGTATTCTTTTAGACTATTATTTTATCAACTGCAATTTTGTCAGTACGGCATTTTCAGATCTAAAATTTGATAAGTTTTTTTATATATATCAAGTTTTAGCTATTTCCATCTGGCTTGTTTACCACTTAACGTATAATCAATTTTATTTTGTATTGTTTATCTCTAAGCCTATTGGAAAACCAAACTGACATTCTTCAACTGATAAATGCACAGAAATACAATGTGAGCAGGTCTTCTTTGTATATTGAATAGTGTGTGGTATTCTATGCTTTTGTGTTGAAATAGAGACAAAATGAGAGAGAGAAAAAGTAAAGGAGAGAGGCTTTAGGAGGTATTCCTGGATCTATTTAACCAGTACAGGAGTGTGCTTGACAAAACATCCTTAAAGCCATATTTAATTTCTGATTATATAAATTTCTATAAATCTAGGTGAGAACAGATAGCAGAAGAGAGAAAACAAACAAGCTAACTAAACCGGAAGGCTTTCTAAAGCAGCTGTAAGCCAACATGCTCAAGCTCAATGGCACAGTGTTCATGCCTTCAGTGCTGACACTGATTGGGATTCCTGGCTTGGAGTCTGTGCAGTTTTGGATTGGGATTCCTTTCTGTGCCATGTACATCATTGCTGTGTTTGGGAATTCCCTGCTCTTGGTCATCATCAGAGCTGAGCGCAGCCTCCATGAGCCCATGTATATCTTCCTGGCAATGCTTGGAGCAACAGACATTGCTCTCAGTACCTGCATCCTACCCAAAATGCTGGGAATATTCTGGTTTCACCTGCCACAAATATACTTTGATGCCTGCCTCTTGCAGATGTGGCTCATCCACTCATTGCAGTGTATTGAGTCAGGTATTTTGCTGGCCATGGCCCTGGACCGTTATGTGGCAATCTGTGATCCTCTGAGACATGCGATCATTTTTACCCACCAGTTTCTCACTCAGATCGGGGTTGGGGTGACACTCAGAGCAGCCCTGTTTGTAGCTCCATGTGTCATTCTCCTCAAATTCTGGCTGAAATTCTACAGGACCACTGTGGTCTTACATTCATATTGTGAGCACATGGCCATTGTGAAGTTGGCAGCAGATGATGTTCAAATTAATAAGATCTATGGTCTTTTTGTGGCATTCAGTATACTTGGACTTGATGTAATCTTCATCACACTCTCCTACATTCGAATATTTATAACTGTTTTCAATCTGCCTCAAAAGGAAGCAAGGTTCAAGGCCTTTAACACCTGCATTGCCCACATTTGTGTCTTCCTTGAGTTTTATCTCCTGGGTTTCTTTTCCTTCTTTACACATAGGTTTGGGTTCCATATTCCATCCTATATTCATATTCTTCTGTCTAACCTTTACCTACTCGTCCCACCTTTGCTCAATCCTATCGTTTATGGGGTAAAGACCAAACAAATTCGAAATGGGGTGTCCAAGATCTTCTACTCTAAAAATCCTTCCTGATTTCTCATTTATTTCATTTTAAATAACAGAAAGTCGCTTTGATGCGGTCTCATTCTTGACGAGAACCTGTGCTTTCTCAAGTTTTTTTGTGAGCTGAAACAGCTTTACTTTTGCATTCAAAACAGTAAGATTTTGACTCCTCCTTAAACAATTTCACTTGTTTTGGTTACAAAATTGATTGAAGCACACAGAGCTAATAACTTTTAATTAATAGATGGCATAAATGCACAACTTATAAAGTTTAACCAGCTCTTAATAGTGGATATTTTTAAAAAGCAACACTAAATGTTAATATTTTAATCTGTTTTAAAAATTTGTTACATTGCCATCACTGCATGAAAAATTTAATCTAATGTATTATAATTCTAATAAATATGAACAAAATCATTTGTACTGTTTTTATGGTCACACTAATCTGTACTAATCACTATATTAATGTGCTGATATATAAAGTTGCAGGTTTGCATTTAAGACAGTAAGGTTCGGATTTTTAGTTAAATGGATTCAGTAGATAGGAATACAGAATCAGTCAATAGATGTCATAAAAAAACAGAAATCATGAAGATTGTTTGTAGTCCAATTAACTCAAGATATTTCTTCAATTATTCAGCGTACAATTGTCTTAAAAATACCTCAGTGAATCTTAAATTCAGCTGATAACAAAAACACCCTTAAATTTCAGTGTTATTCTCTGGTTAAAAATATTAAGTGCATGAAGTTATTTAACACCAGAATAAATGTAGTGTTAAAGCTGATAATTCCAATGACAATTAATCAATTCTTCTCCTCAAATTTTGATTGTATCATCATCATCATTACCACCCAAGTCTTAAGTTATTTTGTGTCTTATGAAAATCTGCACACTAGAAAGTATCAAATATTTAATTATGCATTGGAATTCATTATTACTGACTTAATTCTTAGGACTGATTGTTATTTCTAGAAATCTGAGTACATGCATAATACAAATTATTCCCACTGACTCTACACCTAGTTTGTTCTATTGTTAGCCTTGTACATTAGATTGGCATACGTTTTGCAATTAATAAACGAATACTCATATGTTATAATTAACTCAAGTCTATAGTATTTTTCACATTTTCTATTTTTTATCTAATTTCCCTTTTCCCCAAGGTTTCCTTCAGGATGCCACATTACATTTAGTTGTCATGTCTGCTCAGGCTCCTTTTGGCTGTGAAAATTTTTGAAACTTTTCTTGATTCTGATGGCCTTGATATTATTCAGGTATTATGCCCTCCTGCTGGAATTTATCTGATGTCATTCTTAGAACTAGAGTTTGCTTATGTGATTTTGGAAGTAAGAACAGAGTTAAAGTGGTATTTGAATCACAATATATCACAGGAACCTATCGTCAACATAATTTATCACTGTGTGTGTTGACCTTGATGACTTGGTTGAGATAATGTTTCCAGGTTTCTCCATTTTAAACTTCTTTTTTAAAAATCATTCCCATACTGTACTCTTTAAAGTAACTATCTGCAATCCACATTTAAGGAGTACAGATATAAATTGCTTTTTTATAAAGAGCCTGGAACTCCTGGACACAGTGATCCTCCTACTTTAGCCTCTAGAGTAGCTGGAAATACAGGTGGAACCACCACATCAAATGCATTTTGTATTATTGCTGTATAAATGAAGTCTAATTATGGTGCTCAGGATGGTCTCAAACTTCTGGCCTCAAGCAATTCTCCTGCCTCAGCTTCCCAAAGTGTTGAGATTACAGACATAAGCAACCATGCCCGGCTGGTAACATCATTTTTCAAAAAGAAATCTGACCAAACCAACTGAAATTCTTCAATTTTTGCACTACTTATTTAGTTATTTCACATTAGTGGATGAAATATAAAATAATAAAATTATCAATATAAAATCATATATAAAATAATAAAATAAAAATAATTATTAAAATATATTAAATGTTTCCTATGTGGCAAGCTTTGATAATTTCTGATTTGTTTTCATTTCAAACAGATATAAACTGAAAACATAAAACATTGACAAAAAGTAATATTAAACAAAGTGAATGTACAACATCAATTATTTCTCCTACAAGGCAGACAAGAAGCAAGAAAGAACAGTTTCGAGACCTGATTTGAGTTATTCAGTAGGGTAGCCATGTCTTTAAGAGTCACAATACCAATTAGGGCTGGCATTTACATGTTTTATTTAGTAGAAATCTTTTTCTTTGAGAAAAGCAGACCCACCACTTGGTCTCTAATCTGCTTGGTCTTGACACCATATACCAGGGGATTTACTGTGAGGGGAATAGAAGGTACAAACTTGCAAAAATTATGTGTATACTTGGAGGTACCTTCTTGCCAATGCGGTGAGTTAGGAAGCTAAATAGTGCCGGTGAGTAGGAGACAAGAATAATGCAAACATGAGCAGCACAGGTGCCCAGTGCTTTAGAGCGGGCGTTCTGGGAAGAGAGACGAAAGACTGCCTGAAGGATTTTGATATAGGATGTGGCTATGAGCCCTAGATCCAATATCATCACTGAAAAGGCCACAGAGATTCCATATACTCTGTTAATGAAGGTGTTGGCACTGGCCAACTTCACCATAGCCATGTGCTCACAATAGGCATGATTGATAACATATTTAGTATAATATGGTAGCCTCTTAATAAGAAGAGGACAGGGCAAAACCATTTGGATAGCTTGAATTACACCAGCTGCACCCATTTTAACAACCACTGGTGTTGTCAGGATGGTTGTATAACGTAGTGGGATGCAAATAGCTACATAGCGGTCAAAGGCCATGGCAACAAGGAGGGCTGACTCAATAATGCAAAACGTGTGGATGAAATACATTTGTGCCAGGCAGATATTAAAGACAACCCTGTGAGCATTAAACCAGAAGATGCCAAGCATTTTGGGTGCTGTGGAAGAGGCAAGTGCCATGTCATTTGCTGCTGGCATGCAAAGGAAAAAATACATAGGCTGGTGGAGGCTTGGTTCTAGCTTGACAGTAACAGTGATTACACTGTTTCCCAGCAGGGTCAGGACGAACAGGATGAAGACAGGGATGCCAATCCAACAGTGAAAATCTTGCAAACCAGGTATACCAATCAGGAAGAAGGATGAGATGTGGTGATGGGTAGCATTGTCTCCCATGTTAAAACTTGAGAGGTTGTATGGTTAGTTCAAAGTACCCAGGGAAAGCAATATTTCAAAATGATTTTCCCATGATTCTGCATGTGGGAGAATCCAGACATATTGTGTAACAGCCTACCTGAGGAAATGACTTTATTCCTCAATATCTATACATTTCCTGGTAAACCATTTCACCACTCTGAGCTCCAACATCTTCTTCTTTAGTGTATTTATTTTTTATTTTTTCTGAGTTTTGCAAGTTTGTTTAATTGTACGACATAATTTTTATTTCCTCTAAGAAAAGCAGTTAGTAATAATGTAACTTCATCCTTGTGCCAAAGCAAGTGTTGAATTCTGTGACACAGTCTTAGAATGCGTTTTCAAGGAAATTGACATAATATATGAAGCAAAGACACACACATGCACACACTCTCATGCACAAAATAATTAATGGATGTTTCAACATGCAACTACTTTTAAATAATACTGTTATCCTTAGGAAGTACAACTTAATCAGGATTTCAGAATAAGATTTCTTAATGCTAAAGTATAAGAAAAAAACATCAAAATTAAAGACAATAAATGCTTTATTATCCATCAAAGGTAAATTTATACATATTTTAGGCTAACTCCCTAAGAAGATTCAAAGATGAACAGAGTAACACAACCATGTAAAAATAATGAGAGATTTTATTTCCTAATTCTAGCAAATCATTTAAAATTGCAATAATTAAAATCATCAGTTAGTAAGTCCAGTCTATTTTCTGTAAATTCATAGATTTCATCTATTGACTTAGCTCTGGCTCTGGCTTTCGGATCCATCTGCATAATGACAGTGAAGAGCATAGCATCTATAAATCATCCTTTTAAAACAGATATACAGCAAGAATAGCTTCTTATGACTCTTGCTCTGACCATATCCTTTAATTTTGATAACAGCTCTCTATCCTTCTTCCTAGAATCTGGCGTCTATCTCCCATCAAGAATGTGGAATATTTGCTCCACACTTATTTATATTTTCTCACATTATGGCAATTTCTGGTCCTGAACCTTGTTGATGTAAAAGCTTAAGATATATTGATGAATATGTCCTTATCATATATTTTTATAAATATTAATAGATACTTCTAATGACAATGCTTCCTTGCCTGGATGTCCAAATAATACCTGTGTGGGAGAATGTTTTCCTCTTTATGGTATCTGCATTTTACCATTAAAGATACGCTATGCTGGGCCTATGTGAGTGAGTGTCTGAGGTGTTTCATAGCAAATAATTGAAAAAACTTAATGTGTCATAAAATATATTGGAAGCATTTAGAGCTTTAACTCCTATTAGAATACAGAGACATAGAACAGACAAAGCCTGTAACCCCACAGATAGGAAATTAAGACAAAATCAACAAATATTTAACTTTCAAAGCACGAAAGATTTAAAAGTATTTATTAAACTTTTCCTCTGTGTAACTCCTAAAATGACTGTTTTTCATTTGTAAATGTGGTTTAGCAAGTTCCATTGATATATCTGCTTCTGGGAGAATCAGACACACAAAAGACCAATGGAAAATAATAGGATATAATGTTAAGCATAGAGTTGTACTTATAAGAAACAACTTAACCCACCTAGAAATATATGCATAGATTTAACTGAAGAAACATTGCTTAAGATTACAAACAAGCATAATTGTGCTTGGTAAATACATGTAAACATTTTAAAACCATTATCATTTAGTTTCTAATAAATTTACTCATAAGATGACAACATTTCTAATCTACATCAAGAAAAAAGAAGTAAAGTGACTTCCTACTAACCCAGAGAAGCTTTCTGTTAAGGCACCAGAAGTGAGACACCAAGAAATTTATGGAGAATATCCCCAAAGTATGATCTGCTTGTGCAGTCACCACTCCCTCCTAGAAAGCCTTCTCTGTTTTCTGTCAGGCTTAATTTGAATGAAACTCTGGAGACATCCATTTATTTTAGTAAGTCAAGTCTTAACATTATCTTCAACAGTCTGCGAAAGTAATAGGTTCTGCATGAACCTCTGTAACTACATGTTGGCACGATTATTCTGTTTCTGAACCAAATAAATACCTGATTCCTTCTAAGAGTCTGAGTTTTAACGTTTTGCTTGTTTCTGGATCAGTTCAGAAAGCCCCTTGCTGGAACCTGCTACTTCAGAGTAGATGGCTTTATTTGAATATCATGGTATTTTCTATGCAGTCTTTTTTGAAGGTACTACATATTTTATATATAAATATATATATATAAATATATATATATACACACACACATATATATTATATATTATAAATATATATACACACACGTATATATTATATATATACACACACGTATATATACGTATATATATAATATATACGTGTGTGTATATATATAATATATACGTGTGTGTACATATATATTTATATATATGTATATATATATATAGTAAATGCTTTTTAGCGACATCACATAAACATACCCCAAACTAAATTCAGTAAGTTATTTCACTCTCCTCTACCTGATTATATTTTATTGGTGGTAACAACAGTCACTCAGCCATTATCTCATTTATTTAACTTTAATACTTCAGTCTAGTCATTAAGTGTCTCATAGAACTCTTACCGTATTCTTTGCGTTTGTTTATTTTTGTGTCACCCTCCTTCATCAGACTGTGAGCACCAAAAAGAAGGTAGAGAATTCCAGCAAACTCCCAATAAATTTCCAGTGGAGATCAGATGTTCCTGTATATCTTCTCCAGTCTCTTAATAATTTCACAGATGTTTAATCTTATTACTTAAGCTTCTGACTTTAGAGATGGTCAGTCTGTTTACAGTTTTTGCCTACCTTTCATTCACTTCAACTGCCTTCTTAGAATATCTTCCTTTAAAATGGTTTTTACCATGAGTTACATAGCCAGAAACCACCCTTGATTAGAAATTTTCAATGTTTTTTCTTAAAAAGTAGCATATTAATATAGATATTTGAGTGTGTCTATGTGTGTGTTTCTGTGTTTTGTGTGTGTGTGCGTGTGTGTGTGTCCTCTAGGATTATTTACTCTTCTCTACTAGAAATTCACATTAATTCAAATGTCCACATGTCTTTTAGAAATGTATAACATTATTTACATGTTAACACATATTCCTTCCTCATTTACTTCCACCTGCTTTATCTTGAAAACCATCTTACAGTATATAATATGTTGCAGATTATAATTACATAACTGTTGTAACTTATCCTCTGCAAATCCACAAATGATCATTTTTCACTGTAGCATGTAGGGAAAATGCATATGTGGTAACAGTTAAAAACTATGACAGCATTTATCATTGAAGCAGAAAGTCTCTCTGTCAAGTTGGTAGTTACAGTTGCGTTGTAACCGGCTACATAAATGCTCAGGAGGCCCCTCAAGTCTGGAAGAGAAGACTGTTATGTCCCTTAGGAGACAGAAAATCAAAAGGAAAAGGAAAATAAACATACAGCAAAGTCCCTCTGGCACAGCCATGTTAACATTGCTTGCTCCCGGAGCTTATATGCGCTTAGTGTTCGTGTGTTTCTGTGAAGAACAGTCTCCAGAGACTGTCTCATGGTGGCTAGTCAAATGAGAGGCCTGAGGTGCCAATCAAATGTGTAATTAACTGGAGAAATCTAAATGAAAACTAATAAGCGCAAATAAACAGTGCAGGCAAGCTACCTGAAAATTAAGAAAAACACATGACAAATTTTTTCTTGTTTTTGTTTTGTTTTGTTTTTTGAGACGGGGTCTTGCTCTGTCGCTCAAGCTGGAGTGCTGTGGTGTGATCTTGGCTCACTGCAACCTCCGCCTCCCAGTTTCAAGCAATTCTCCTGCCTCAGCCTTCGGAGTAACTGGGATTACAGGCACCCACCATCACGCCTGGCTAATTTTTGTATTTTCAGTAGAGACAGGGTTTCACCATCTTGGCCTGTCGTGATCCACCCACCTCCGCCTCCCAAAATGCTGAAATTACAGGGCAAATTCTTTCTTAAGACAATTTTTCTTTATTCTTTCTGTGTTCCTCCCAGAGGATAATTTCATTTGACCTATGTTGATATTTATTGTTTCTTGCTTCTGCTAGCTCAGATCTGCTGTTGAGTCCTATGTAGTCATTTTTAACTTTATTTTTTTTACAAGCCTAGATTTTCTGTTTTTAATAATTTAATTCTTTCTTGAATTACTGTTGCCATACTTTTAAAAAGATTCTTCAATTATCATTTCTCTTATTCTTTTTTGTTTAAAATGATTAAGATGAAATTGTTTCCTTCCTTAGTCAAACATCTGGTACTCCCAGGGAATGTTTCTATTGACATTTTCACCCTTGGTGTGTGAATTATACTATCTTGTGTCCCCGTGTGTCTTCTATGTTTCTGGTATTGAAAACTTTTATGTAACATAGTACAAAGTTGTAAAAATTGACTTTCTGTCTCTCTGCAGTAATATTTCAGTTGTTGTTGTTGTTGTTGTTGTTGTTTGCTACTTTTTGTTGTTGTTGCTATCAGTGACCTTCTTAGATTACTTCTGTAAGTTATATAAAGTATTTATTTCTCATATTGTGTGTCCTCACAGTCCATGCTTTGATACGTTAGTGATCCATTAGTGATTATTCCGAGATTCCTTAAATACCTTGAACCAATGATTTTTCTACTCTTTGCCAAGGGAATCCCTCTATGTGGCATGGCACTCCTTCACCATTTTGGCAGCTTGCAACTCTATCTTAAGACTTCATGTCCCCATGTGCAGGTCCTCAAGATGACCCAGACATGAGAGGTGGAAATACTTGCAGGTCTTTCCTGGCTATATGCACAGCCCTGAACATACGCATTGCCTTGTACATTACAAGGAATATGTCAGAGCTTTTCAGAATTTTCTATGGAGATCTCATTTCTAAAGTCTTCCTTTTATGTTTTTAACCAGGCTCTCATTTGCCACAAATAGTATTATAACATCAGCAAATGTGATGTTAAACAATCAGGCAACTGTGATATTCAGCAATTGCCACTGATCGTTTTCAATAAATGCATTGGGAATAGGCTTTCCTGCACATAGTGAGCTGAGAGTCAAGTCAAAGCACAATGCATTATGATTGTTTTTTCATTTGTTTAAGGAGCTAAGAGAGGCCAAGTAATAATAACGCTTGAGATGAGGAGACATTTCGTGGAGTAACAATGCTGCTCTGTCCCTTTTAGCAGCCACATGCCTACAAGGTTTCTCAGCTACAATGGTTCTGAAAGTGACAGTTTTTAAGAATATTGCAGTGCTTGCTGGAGGGAATTGAAGTAAGCAAAATTAAAATGTTTCAAATACTTCAATTTTTATAAAAATTTAGCAGTTTTCTTTTGAATAAATGGTTCTCAAATTTTTGCTGGTTTTTGGTTAATTCCCAGGATTCTGAAAATGTTGGTTTTGGAATTACTAGTGATTTTTAAAATTTATTTTATGAGTAGTGGATTTACTGAGATATAATTGCTTTTCCAGAAGTCCATCTTCTCTCATCTTAATTTGTGAGGACTTTTCTTTTAAAAATGTAAAATTATAGGCTGAATTTTCATACAAAACCTAAAAAATATAACTACTATTTATTGGTTTAGAATGTCTCTAATGAAAAATAATCAGTAATTCTTATTACTAACCCATGAATATAATTTGCCTTTTTTTCCCTCAGTGCGTTGAGTGTATTTAGCAATTATTTATTTCATTGTTTTGTTACATTCAGTGATTTCTGATTTCATTTTCATATATGGAAGTGTTGTATTTTTTGTCCATTTATCCTTGTTGTCATTTATTGAGTTTCTTGAACATATGGTCATTATTTATCTAAAATATCAGAAACATAATTATCCTCAAAAGAATATTCTACTCAATCTTATTCTTCTTTTACTGATTGTCCAATTATTTTGTTGACAGGTTGTAATTGTCCCAGAGATTCCTGAGGCTTCATTAATTTAAACAATCTTTTATTACATTTTAATTTGGTAGAAAAATTTCTAATTTTTAATCGTCTATGATCATGTCATCAGCAAACAGTGACAATTTGACTTCCTCTTTGCTAATTTGGATGCTATTTATTTCTTTCTCTTGTCTGATTGCTCTGGCTAGGACTTTCAGTACTATGATGAATAGAAGTGATGAGGGTGGGCATCCTGGTCTTGTTCCAGTTTTCAGAGGGAATGCTTTCAACTTTTCCCCATTCAGTATTATGTTGGCTGTGGGTTTGTCATAGATGGCTTTTATTAAATTGAGGTATGTCGTTTGCAATGCCAATTTTGCTTAGAGTTTTAATCATAAAGAGATGCCAGATTTTGTCAAATGCTTTTTCTGCATTTATTGAGGTGATCATGTGATTTTTGTTTTTAATTCTGTTTAGGTCCATTTGTATCCAAATTTTACAGATAAGAAAATTTCTGCACATTAGCAGTTAAGAATCCACCAAAAGACACATACTAGTAAGTGATGGTGCCAGGTATTAGATCGGGCATTCTGTAGGTAGAGACTGTCCTCTTCTCCACAATGCTGTACTCCTTTTACTTGGGTGTAGTTATTCTTCCTAGGAATAACGTGAATAACCTCTGAAATTAGAGATATGTATGTAACCTCTTTTATAGATTTGATTGTAACATAAATGTACCTAATTTTATGCACATGACTCAATTTTGAATAAGGGATGTAAAGGTATTAGTTTTTTGACAGAAATTAAGATATTTTATGGCAATTACCATTTTGATTGAAATAAATTTTTCTCTGATATTAATAAATCACATTTGGTTTCACATGAATTCCATGTAATCTACAAGGTTATGTTATGAGCTACAGAGAGCTAGTATTTGTGAAGTTTAGACTGTAAAAATCTTGCCACACTTAGCTCACATAGGCATATTTTAGCAAATAAATAGGGATTAAAGTTTGATTCAAAAGGAGTATAACTCACCAGATCCAAATACCTGTTATGTTTACCATGACAGAAAATATCATCTCAATTTCAAAACTATTTCTTTACCTAATGACCATTCTGCCACAGGTGAAATTTTTTATATCCTGGGGTACAGAGAAAAATCATGGCCTTCTTTCCACAAATTATTTTCTGAAACTCAATTTAAGCTCACTTCCTTGAGATATCTTGTTGAGAAACAGTAAATGAAAAACAGAGCTATAAACTCTCATTCAGATAAGATTTAGAGATTTTTGGGGGCAAGTATTTCTGTAACTTATTAAGCCATCTATTGATTTCTCTTTCTTGTTACATTTTGTTATTAGGGAAATACGGAATATATTTAGAACAAAATAAAAACATTTCTAAGTTTATCTAATTCAAAAATCTTATAAAATTTGGGAAAATACTATTAAGCAAGCTACAGCTAATGTCCCTTCATGGCATAGCTTTTAAAGTAAAAAGTTCATCTTTAAAAATTAGGGATCTGGGCCAGGTGCAGTGACTCATGAGAAAAATCCCAGTTCTTTGGAAATCTTCTGAGGAGGCAGGAGGATTGTTCTAGACCAAGAGTTTGAGATAAGCCTGGGAAATATAGAGAGATTCTGTCTCCACAAGAGACAGGAACATCCACTGAGCTCAGGTGTTCAATGCTGCATTGAGCTATAATTATTACACTGCACTTCAGCCTTAAGAGAGAGTGAGACTCTGTCTCTTTAACAAACAAATAAGCAAAAAACACCAAAAGTATTAAGTCCTAGACTTTACTCTCTTTACTTTTTATGTTTACTATAAACTGCAATTTCATATATATTAATAAAATAAAATGTTCAAGTTTAAACCATCAAAAAAGCAAAAGAAAACAAGTTTTAATTTTTTTTCAACTGATATCTAATTTGACCAATATCTATCACATTTCTATCATGTTTCAAAAAATTGCTGGAAACAAAATATACAACAGTGAACAAAATGACACTTCTTCTCTAGGAAACATAGATGAATACAGAAACATACCCATGCAAGTTCTGTACAACATAATAAATCATAAAGCTAAAATTGTAGTTAATTGTTAAGATAATATAGGTGACGAGTCCATTATTCCAACTCATTAGACTTGTAATGAGTACAGGTAAAAATATATTCTGGTTATACTAATTCTTAGGATGAGAACCCAAAAATTTTCCTAGTTACTAAAGATTTTTCATCATTCTGAGACTCTGAGAAGCCATAAAATATTTGTATTATTGCTATAATATTAGTACACATTAGGGAACAAACTCTAAAGGGATAGAAGGTTTAGAATAGTACTTATTTTAATGATTACCCATCTAACTAAAATAAGAGAATTCAGAGTTAATATGTGTGATGATTTAATATTTGGGTAGCAATGACATACTTATTTTAAAAAATATTTTGTTAATTTATATCCATATTAAAATATACATAAGTGTCTCTGTAGAATTTTACGTCCTCAGGTCTAATAGACATTGATAATTATATTTATTTTTTGAATTGTAAATAAAATATGTAATAATTTTGACCTATATTTTAAAAGTTTTCATTGTTTAATTTTAAGTAAAGTTGAGCCTCTTTAATATTTGTCAACAATTTTAATTTCTTTTCTAAGCACAGTTTAAATCTTGTCTTGTTCCAATAGGTTTATTTTTTCTTTTACCATGTTAATTTATAGACTTCATTCCCTATGTAAACTAATTCTTGTCATTTGTTAAAATGTAAATATTTTAATAGTTTGATATTCCTCATAATTCTAGTGTATGTAGTCAATGTATTGATTCTCACTTTATAAATTCTTATTTTCTGTCATCATGTAGAAGGCATAGTTTATTCAAAAATACTTTTTTAGGAGAGAGATCCAAGATGGCCGATTAACAACAGCTCAGGATTGTAGCTCCCAGTGAAAGCACAGAGAGCGAGTGGACGCCGCAATTTCAGACGAATTTCTGTGGCCCACAAACTGGGAGATTCCCGGCGGAGGAGCCACACGTG
>CAUYLG010018861.1:0-14580 GCA_963573385.1 Cacajao melanocephalus
GGAGGCGAGAATCCAGGATGCTGATGATAATGAGGAGGCTATTTCCCAAGAGGATTATCATGTACATGATGAGGCAGAGCAGGAACAGAAAAAGCTGGAGCTCTGGATGTTGGGAAAGCCCCACCAGAAAGAATTCAGTCATGGCAGAGTAATTTCTTGTCTCCATGTGTTCTAGGTCACCTGTCTGCTGGGTATAGAAAAAGGACATGATTCAGGTAAATTGAAATGTTTGATACACCAAAATCTGTAAATCTGGACATCTACAGATTTCAACACAGACTTGCTTCCAATATTGTGTTTGAGTCTTAGAATACTCTTAGGAAGCAAAACAATATGGCTGGCGTACTAGTTTTATTGATTATGAAAAGTGAGACATTGAGAAACCCAATATATCTTAAGACTGCACAGCAGCACGGTCAAAGCTACCAATACTGTCAGAATTCTTCTGGGAAGTGTCAAAGTTTAGGAACATGCTGCTTTCAAATGCAGAAAAATATTTTGAACTTAAAGCTGTTTTTTGATGAAGCTGGCTTCTATTTAAAAGATTTTATACACTGCCAGTGACATATCATCTAACCTGGATACAGCTTTGGTAAGTTGCTTATTTTTCTGAGTCATAGTTTATAGTAAATTGGAAAAAACAATAATTATTTCTTAGAGTATTGTTAGAATTAAATAAACTCTTAGATGTTTAGAACCTAATGATTCCCACATGGCATATGTGTGTGTGTGTGTGTGTGTGTGTGTGTGTGTGTGTGCGTATATGTAATATATTTACCTTATACAAATATAATATCAAACATTTTTTATGTACATGCATTTTATGCAATATAGTATAATATTTAGATCTACCAATCTGAAAAGGAAAAAAAGATTTAGCTTTTTAAAGATAAAAGGCTTAAAGTTTGAAACCACACTTGACAGACGGTGAACATTTTTGTTCCCAGTGGGTCATTTCACTGCTCTTCTATCAAAAACCTGTCAGGAGTCTGAGAATCATTGGAGGACTGTTCTAGAAGCTTCTACGGATTAAGGAGTCTAGGTCCCAGCATGTACTGCTTTCTTCCAGGGCCTGGGATTCTCTCTTCTTAAGTGTAGTATTACTCCCATTTTACAAAGTAGGAAACAGAGACAAAAGTTTAAGTAACTTTCTCAAGATCATACAGATGGTAAATACTGAAGTCCTAATTCAATACCTGCCATCTGGCTATAGAATCAGCCCTTTTACCCACTATACACTACACAGATTCCACACAAGAGAAGGCTATTACAAAGATGTGTCTTCTGTTGTGTTACAGTGAGACAGCAAACATCACTTACTTGTGATTCTGATCCTATGTGATGTGTTGGAGAACTCTGAGGCTGGACCACTTCCCTTTTCCTGTAGCCTTTGCATTGTGGTCTGCTCAATTTCTTTTTCTTTTCTCGTGTTGTTTTTTTTGTTTGTTTGTTTTTGTTTTTGAGATGGAGTCTTGCTCTGTCGCTTGGGCTGGAGTGCAGTGACATGATCTCAGCTCACTGCAACCTTTGCCTCCCAGGTTAAAGGGATTCTCCTGCTTCAGCCTCCCAAGTATCTGGGATTACAGGGATGTCCCACCACACTTGGCTAAGTTTTGTATTTTAAGTAGAGACAGGGTTTCGCCATGATAGCCAGGCTGGTCTTGAACTTCTGGCCTCAAGTGATCATCCCACGTTGGCCTCCCAAACTGCTGGGATTACAGGTCTGAGCCACCCTGCCTGGCCTGCTTAGTTTTCTATGTGTAGAAGGTGATTTCACGACTATGAAAAGTAGCATGATCAAGAATAATGATGCAAAAGTCCTCTTCATCACCTTTGCCTTTTTTGTTTTTCTTTTTT
This sequence comes from Cacajao melanocephalus, assembly GCA_963573385.1. Classification (NCBI taxonomy): domain Eukaryota; kingdom Metazoa; phylum Chordata; class Mammalia; order Primates; family Pitheciidae; genus Cacajao; species Cacajao melanocephalus. The sequence goes on from CAUYLG010018861.1 coordinate 1,858, forward strand.
GAGATGGAGTCTCGCTCTGTTATCTGGGCTGAAGTGCAGTGGCATGATCTCGGCTCACCGCAACCTCAGCCTCCCAGGTTCAAGCAATTCTCCTGCCTCTGCCTCCCAATTAGCTGGGACTACAGTCACGTACCACTGTGCCTGGCTAATTTTTTTGTGTTTTTAGTGGAGATGGGGTTTCACCATGTTAGCCAGGATGGTCTCAATCTCCTGACCTTGTGATCCGCCCGCCTCTGCCTCCCGAAGTGATGGGATTATAGGCATGAGCCACTACACCTGGCCTACCTTTGACTTTTTCTTTTCTTTTCTTTTCTTTTTTTTCTTCTGAGACTGAGTCTCACTCTGCTGCCCAGGTTGGAGTGCAGTAGTGCAATCTCGGCTCACTGCAACGTCTGACTCCCAGATTCAAGTGATTCTCCTGTTTCAGCCTCCCCGGTAGTTGGGATTACAGGTGTGTGCCACTAGGCTCGGCTAATTTTTGTATTTTTAGTAGAGATGGGGTTTCACCATGTTGACCAGGCTGGTCTCGAACTCCTGACCTCAGGTGATCCATCCGCCTTTGCCTCCCAAAGTGCTGGGATTACAGGTATGAGCCACCATGCTCGGCCCACCTTAGCCTTTATCAGTAATATATCTAAAATCCCATAGCCCCTGTCCTCACTCTGCAAAGCTAAATGCAGCTTAGAGTCTTTTGAGAAATGATTCCCATTTATAACATTAGTGCCACATCTTTGAAAACTCAATGTGCTCCATTTGTTTTATATTCATTATGTTGATATGTTCAAGTATTGTGTTAAGATGTGTTACATAAAGGGTTGTGTCTCATACATTGTTACACTATTGCTACAAGAACTGTATTTACACCAGGCTCTCCTTGTGGAATGAGAATATTTCTTACTGATCTTATTTTGACCCTGCAACCCCATGTTTGCTTTGGCCTTTTCACATCCAGAGACTTTGAAGACAGGATGAATGCTTACTCTTCGACTAGTCATAGATGGCAAGGCCTCCTAGCTCCCTGTTGCATAATGATAGAAAATGTAGTATTATGGGGGAGCCTGAAAGAAACTCAGCATGGTCTTTGCAGAGCATTTGGGGCATCAGTAGTGGTTCCAGGGAGATGAAGGGAAAAAGTCTCTCCATTCCCTTTCCATATCCTTTGTCTTCCTCTTAGAGAGTACTACCCATACAATGGGAAAATATTCCCTTTGTTCTGCACCTCTCTTTCCTGTCTCTATCTATGTCAGCATGTGGATTTGTTCCCACAAAGTGGGCAGTTAAGATAGCTGTTTTACCTGGATAGAGCATAGCTGTTCTGAAGTAGAGAAAAGTGGAAGGAAAGAAGAGATGGAGAAGAAACAAATTTGTATGGGTACAGAAAGAGCAGTAAACTTGCCACTTGTATCTTGGGAGATGGTGTTGTGCTAAACCCCTATTAATCTCAGTAGGGAGAGCACCAGGTTCAAAAGGCCAAGAGACCCAGAGTCAGCAAATGAGACATGGGTTTATTAGGAGATTACATACAGGGGAGAGAGTCCAGGGGTGGTGGGCTGGACAGAAAAACCACAACAGCCTGTAAAATCATGCCGTTTTATACAGCATTTTCACTTAATCCTCTCCTTAACCTCCTCCTGGCAACCTTCATTCAACCAAAAGCTTAGAAACCCAATTTCCTGCACCGCTCATGATTGGGACAGGCTGGAAACTCAGCTGTTTATTACAGAGAAGGAACGAATCTTTGGGTTGGCCACTTCAAGATTCCTTAGATCTGAACACACATTCGAGTGCATCTGCCATTACAGGGTCATTCTAAGGGTATGCTTTAGGTATTGCTATCAGATGCGTTTACCCTATAGGTGGGGATGTTGAGGATACGAAGATGAAGGAGGAAGAATGGCTGTCTTTCTTTCTATTCAGAAAATATCCCAGGTGAAGAAGTTCATATTTCAGAATTTATTTTAAATCTTAATTTATTCTTTTCAGCTTATAACTGTGAATGAAATATTTCAGGATTTGGATCAAAACAAGAAAAAGGGGAACAGTAACTTCACCAAAAACACTGAGTCAACCCATTACACAGGCCTATCCTAACTTATTAGATATCTTTCTCCAATTTATACCATTTCTCCTCCCATGACTGTGTCAAGGAGGAATTGTTAGGGGGACTTTGTTTCCCCATGATCTCCATCAGTCTCCCCACAAAAGACATCTTAGTAAAGAAATACAATTTAAGGGAAAATATGTGCTTGCTGTGCAGCTTCAAGGAAAGTCCTCTAGCTCACCCTCTAATCACATTGTCACCTCTGGTTCTCTATAACTCTGGAGCCACTGCTGAGGGACCAAATGCTCTGCAATGACCATCAGGAATTTCTTTCAGCATCCCCATAATATTGCATTTCCTTTTTTTTTTTTCTTTTTGAGTTGGAGTCTCACTCTGTCACCCAGGCTGGTGTGCAATGGTATGATCTCAGCCCACTGCAAACTCTGCCTCCCAGGTTCAAGCGATTCTTGCCTCAGTCTCCCAAGTAGCTGGGATTATAGGCACCGACCACCACACCCAGCTAATTTTTTTATTTTTAGTAGAAATGGGGTTTCACCATGTTGGTCGGGCTGGTCTTGAACTCCTGACCTCAGGTGACCCTACCCGCGTCGGCCTCCCAAAGTGCTGGGATTACAGGCGTGAGCCACCATGCGCAGCCTGCATTTTCATCATTATGCATTTGTGCATGGTGTCTTCTTAAACTCAAAGGACTGTCCTTATCTACTACCTTTTCTACAAAAGCTTTCTCACCTCCTATTATGAGGAAGATGCCCTTTTTATATGCTGTCATAAAACTCTGTGCTTATCTCTCTCACAGAATTCTTCATTTATTCAACAGAAACTATGCCATGTATACTATGGTAGGTAATAGGGATCTGATTGTGAGATCTTGACTTTCAAAATCAAGACTGGATTTTGCACTGGATGCAGAATGCTTACAATAGTTATTTTACACTTTCAAGAAATAATTTCTGTGCTGCATAATATGTTTCAATGTGAAAAAGTTATAGAATATTTTGTAGAAACATTTTATCAAACAAAAATAGCCTTGTTTTCCCAAACTTTCAAAGATAGATGAAAGCTATAGATCAGTCTTATTTATGAATATATATGTAAAATCATAAGTATATCCAAAGTGCACATATTAAAGTGACATAATTTATTTCATGGATTGATGAGATTCCAAATTAATATTTGACAATCTGTTAATATACAAAACAAACAAGCAAAAACCCAACACATGATCTAACAAGATACTAAAGTGCGTTTGGTAAAATACAGCATTCATGCTTGGTCAAACCTTTGAGCAATCTAGATATAGGAGGATCTAGAATTAAGATGATAAAGATTATTACTCACAAATCATTGGGCAGCATAATTCAAAATGGTGAAATTCTAGCAGTGTTTTTTTCCTTAAAGTCTGGAAAGATAGTGTGAGCACTATTCTTAACAATTTTTCACTAGAATGATCCAACCAAATGGAATAGAATATCCACTGGTTGGATCCATATATCCTATTATGTTTCAAGTTTAATCATGATTTAAACAGTTGCAGTGCTTTTTCTTTCTTTCTTTGATTTTTTTTCCCTCTAGGTTGCTGGAATTCCGGTTTGTGGGGTTGGTAGGTCATAAGATACACATAAGAATATATACTCTCATACATTAAATAACCATGAAAATTGTAATCTTGGAGAATAGTAAATGAAAACGAAAATCCCCTAATGTTGTGTTAAAAAGAATGTCTTGGCCAGGCATGGTGGCTCACATATATAATCCCAGCACTTTGGGAGGCTGAGGCAGGCAGATTTTGAGGTCAGGAGTTCAAGAGCAGCCTGGCCAATATGGTGAAAAAACAAAACAAAACAAAAAAAACCTGAATGTCTCATAACCATATAAATAATCACAATTTGTATATATGTGACTGAAAGAAGTCACAAAGAAATCTTAACTAGTTTTTTTTTTTTCTAGAATGTGGAACTTGGAAGGCTTATGAATGTTCTTCCTTTTGCCTCTTTCTAATTTTTTAAAAAGAATGTGCATTTTCTGATTATAAAAATATACTTAAAATTTTCCTTTGAAGGAAACAGTGGTGAGAGTTTGAAGAATTTTGGCCCAGTTTTCACTGATACTCACGAATGAGTGAGAATAGTTATTGGAAAGGAAATTGGAAAAAGGCTTTCTATTGACTTATGACATAAACTGACTTAATGCCATTGAATGTTCTGACTTCAGGAGATCAACTTCACAATATATTCACTCTGAAAAGACACACTAGCACATTCCCAATTCTTGGATTAGGATTCTGGAGCTCACAACTTAGAATGTGGCTAAGATGGGCAGTGTAGGCAGGATGGTAAGACACCCAACTGTATCACACAGTAAAAAGAGAAGGCAGAGGAGATACTCATGGTTGGGGGGTGTAGGGGAATAACAGCAATAACTATTACTTCAGTTTTATTTGTGCCAAAAAAGGATAAAGTTCCAATTCCCTCAGCTCTCTGTTTTTTTGTACATCTCTCTCCAAAGGGTTGGTCTGGTCTTTAGATAGATGCTCAGCGTCAGATATCACCTATAGATGAAAAGCAAACTCTCCTTGAGAAATATGATTGTGAGGCACTCACCCTTCTCCCAATGTTAAGAAAGAGTAGTATTTTGCTTATAAGGCATATGTACTCACCCAGATTCCCTCATTTTAACCAAAGAAACTCTCAAAACAGACTGTGCCCTCAGAAGGAAATTGAATTCACTAAGTATCGTATCCTATCTCCTGCTCCAGCTAGATTATCCTGCTGTTTATATAATAACTTATTCTTCATAATATCCAACATCCTTGGTACTAGAGCTCCGGTGCTTATCAGAATAAATGAGCCCCTCTGAACCCCAAAGGAGCTAATAATGAGCAGCAGTGTTCTAGTTAAAACAAGGCCCCTTCTGTCTCTCTCACATGGTTTAAAGAGTTATTCTGGGTTATTTTTTGTTTGGTAACCAATAATATGTATCTGTTGCTGGAAGTGTCAATGAGCCACGGGCTCACTGCTGGGATTGATTCATCCCGCTGTCTTCATGCCTGGGCCGTCTTTAGGGAATGTGTCACAGTGCAGTGCCCTTGAGTCTGTTAGCCTACTGTGCACCAGTCCATGTACTGGTTGTTCCCTTTGACTACGGATAAAGAGAAGTACCGTGTCTTAGCTGGAGGACACACACTTCATTCCTGGTTCTTTGGCATAGTAGCTGTACAAACTATGGGGAAAATGCTTTGTGTCTCCAAGCATGACGTGCCCTATATAAACTGGCGCAATAGTACCTATTCATAGAATTCTTGTGAGGATGAACATAACATACCTGAACCTTCTTGGCATAAATCGAGTGCATAATATATGTTAATTTAATCTGAATCCCTAGGCTAATATTATTTCATTTCCTATGATAAGAAGTGACTTACTTAAAATGACATTCATATATATCCATGATATTTTTCTTTACCCAGTAATTCCCTACATTTTCCATTGTGTTATCGAGCATTTTAAAATCAAATAAATTATTCATAATTCTCTGTCCCCATTTACCTCTTTCTTCCTGGAAATACTTCTTTCCAGCTTTTCCCTAATGTTCCCTTTTCAAACATCTGTATGGGGTCTTCATCTTCTCCACTTACAATAGATAGCATGACTTACTGGGATTTCAGTTTCTTCTGAAACAAGGAAAACGTTCTCCCTCTTTTTCACCAGTGTTTTGCTAACTGCTTGTGTCGACACACTGAAGTCGCTGTAGCTGCTCCTCCTCAATCAGCTTACTTCTCAGCTCTATCTCTTTGAGCTATAGCCATACTCTAGAACCCATAGTCAAGTATCTCACAATCACAACTCTTAGTGGTGGCATGGGAGAGATAAACAATAAAGCTTTCAGCCCCAGTAGAAAGTCTTGCCGTATGTTTATATTCATTAGTAAATTAATGTGTCATGTTAGTACTTTCCTTCCTCTGAGCTCCAATATTTCCAGAGGACCCGCCAGTGGCTCTGGTCGCCAGTTTAAATCCTTCTTTGTTTTCTTCTGAGAGATTGTACTCCCAGAAGTAATTTAAAGTTGAATCTTTAAATAATGTGGAAGATAGTGACTTTTAGATACATTGTAGCTAATATCTCAAAGATCTGATTATACCTTACTTTGTGTGTGTGTGTGTGTGTGTGTGTGTGTGTGTCTGTGTGTCTGTGTGACAAAGTCTCACTCACACTGTTGCCCAGGCTGGAATGCAGTGGCACGATCTCCACTCACTGCAACCTCCACCTCCTTGGTTCAAGCAATTCTCCTGCCTCAGCCTCCTGACTAGCTGAGATTACAGGCACCTGCCGCAATGCCCAGCTAATTTTATGTATTTTTAGTAGAGAGGGGGTTCCACTATGTTGGCCAAGCTGGTCTTGAACTCCTGACCTCATTATCTTCCACTTCCCCCTCTCAAAGTGCTGGGATTACAGGTGTGAGCCACCATGCCTGGCAATACCTAACTTATTAAACAGTAATTTTCTTTCTTCTTTGAATTGCTACTTTCCTGATTATACAAGTTATATATACTCAGAATAGAAAATTTGAGAAATTCTAAAAAATCCAAAAGAGAAAAGAAAATCACTCATAATTACAGATGTAAATATTAATATATTTCTATGCATATGCTGTGTTTATATGCTTGAGACTATACTGTATTTCTTGATTTATTACCTGATTTTTTATGAGTAATACATTGTATGTATTTTTTCATGTCAATTTTTAGGACATTTTAAACAAATTCATAACATTTTAAAATGGAAAACGGGAAAAAAACCCTACATATAACAAGAGGAAATGAAATAGTTTTCTGCTGGATTCTCAGCAACCTTTCACTTTTCATTAACTTTTTGAGGTTAATAACAATATTGGAGGAATAGGTTCACAGACGTTTTTCACTTTCTCTGTCGTAAGAGTTAAGGCCCATTTCCATTGTCAGAAGTTCTCATAATGCCCTTTTATGAAATGGAAAATGAGTGTGATATACTCATTGGGATTTCAGTTTCTTTCAGAACAAGGAAAACATTCTTCCTCTTTTTCATCAGTGTTTTGCTAACTTCTTGTGTCCGTGTACTAAAGTCCCTGCAGCTGCAAAGCAGACATAGGGCATAATAACCAAAGCTGTGAACTCACAGCATCAAGGGACAATACACTCCTGCCATGGTTTCTCAACAGGCTTCTCTAACTCCATTAATCCTCTGTCAACTTTCTGGCTCCAGATACTGCTGTGATGCTTCCAGGTCTTTGTGTTTTCAACTCAACCACACTTTTGTTTTTGTAAGCACCTCTGCAATTGTATAGGCCTGAATTAGAAGAATATTCACAATTCATTTAATATTTTGAGAATACATATATGTAAGACCCTTTGCTAAATTTTGATGCCAAATAAACTTGATGTCCTCTCAGTGTTGCAGGAATATACAAAGATGAAAAGACTCTACCTCTCGATGCAGGCGCTGGCAGTATTTCAGAAAAGCATGATGGAGTAAAAATATTTCTCAGGTTATTTTTGGAAAAGTGGAATTTGACTCAATATTGACATTTTCTTTTAGCAGACTAATTCCGCAGGATTCCATTTTCCAACTTGTCTTCCCTGAGGTGGGCGGCAATTGAAATCTCTTTTCAGGTCTCTTAGCCTTAAAGTCACTTATGTATAGTTTAGAGATCAGCCAGTATTTGGGTAGAGTTTACACAAGAATGTGAGACTCTCATTGGTCCGGCTGTCTATTTTCTGTGGGTTTCTCTTCCAAATATTCAACTGCTATGACGTTCACAAACTCTGTCCTGTTTCTTCAGGCCGGTAAGACCGACGTTTTCTATCTGGATTTTAGTTACCCTGTAAAATGATGCTGACTTGGTCTTTCCTTTATCTTAAAACCCCTGAAAGGAAATCATCCTTGCCATTTTTTTCTGGCAAATATCGACTGCTCCCATCCAGTTTCTGGATGCTTTTGGCCTCTTCAGGAAAGTGTATGTATGTGTGTAAGTATGTATTTGTGTGTTTGTTGTGGTAAGAGCATTTAACATGATAATATGAGATGTTCTCACTTAACAAATTTTTAAGCATGCAATACAGCGTGGTTAACTAGGAGCACTATGTTGTACGACAGATATCTAGAAGATGTTCATCGTTTATAACGGAAACTTTTGTGTTTGAATAGCAACTCTTCTTTTCTCTCTACCCCACCACCCAGCTCCTGGAAACCATCATTCTATTTTTTGCTTCTACGAGTTTGGTTACTTTAGATACTTTATATAAGTGTAATCCTACGGTATTTGTCTTGCAGTGACTGGCTTATTTTACTTAGCATAGTGTTATCAAGGTTCATCCATGTTATTGCATATGGCAGGATTTTTTTTTTTTTTTTTTTTTTTGAGACAGAGTCTCACTCTGGTTGCCCAGGCTGGAGTGCAATGGTGTGATCTCGGCTCATGACAACCTCTGCCTCCCAGGTTCAAGGGATTCTCTTGCCTCAGCCTCTAGAATGGCTGGGATTACAGGCGCCCACCATCACACCTGGGTAATTTTTGTATATTTAGTAGAGATGGGGTTTTGCCATGTTGGCCAGGCAGATTTCCTTATTTTTAAAGGCTGAATAATATTCCATTATCTATCTATATATAGATATATAGATAGATAATGGAATATATGTATATATATAAACATATGTACACATGTTTTCTTTATCCAGACATCAGTTGCTGCACATTCAGGTTGTTTCCATATTTGGACTATTGTGAACAATGCTGAAATGACATTGGCGTGAAAATATCTTTTCAAGATCCTGATTTCAGGAAGTTTCTTTTTCTCTGTAAAGTAAAAAAACGTTTTTACCTATATTATTACCTATTACCTATAATAGTCTAGGTATTCATTGGGGATACAAAATTAACAAGATACTATTCTTTTAGGGATACTGTCAGTCTAGTGAAGAAATGAAGGTACCATTATATAAATGTCACCGTTCAAGAGTATACAGGCTGGGTGTGGTGGCTCACGCCTGTAATCCCAGCACTTTGGGAGGCTGAGGCAGGCAGATCACGAGGTTAGGAGTCCGAGACCATTCTGGCCAACATGGTGAAACCCTGTCTCTACTAAAGAAACAAAAAATTAGCCAGGAGTGGTGGCACGAGCCTGTAATCCCAGCTACTATGGAGGCTGAGGCAGGAGAACTGTTTGAATCCTGGAGGTGGAGGTTGCAAATCTTGGCAGTGAGCTGAGATCGCGCCATTGCACTCCAGCCTGGGCAACACTGCAAGACTTTGTCTCAAAAAAAAAAAAATGAGAGTATATATTCAGTTATTTCAATGAAAGCTCTATGAGTGCAAGGACTTAAAAAACATTTTATTGAGATACAATTAACATAACAAAAAGCTGTACATATTTCATGTATATAATTTAATGAGTTTGAAGACAAGCATATACCCAGGAAACCATTACCACAATCTATGCCATAAACAATCCATTACCTCCAAAAGTTTTCTATTGCACTCTTTACTATTATTCTTATTGTTCTTTGTAAAAAGAATACTTCTCCGAGGTGAGCAGCAACTGAAATCATCACCTCCAACAAGAAATTTAAAACATATTTTTCCTAGAGTGTACAGTTGTTATCTGCAGGAGAGTTGGTCCAAATGCTATTATTGAAAGATACCATTTTATTGATTATTTCAACATCTATATTGTGAGTGAAATAAGCCAAAAAGCTTTATTTGTTTGTACTGTTCTTGTCTGAATATGAAATAAAAATAAATGGATCAGACAGGTTTCTCAGTATTTTTAAATTTTGTTTTCGCTAAACTTGAATAAGATGAGGACTGTTGTTCCTTGACAATTTAGTGAACTCATAAGTAAAACTGTCTGGCAGCAGGAACTATTAAGGTTCAATTGAGGTTAATGAACATAAAGATGTACTTATTTTTCCCATCCAAGTTACGAGGCCCCTTGAATTCTATTCATAAGTGTCCTTTGGGATCAAGAGCCACTGCTCCAGAGAATATACCAGGAAGAGGGTTTTCTGGGTCAGTTTGTACACACATTCATCTTTTTTGGTAACTTTTATCTTTTGTTTATTTTAAAAGCTTTTTTGTTCATTTGTTTCCTTTGTTTGGTTTTGGGGTATATATTCATCTTTGCTCATTTCCAAATTTGTACCCTAAATAGAAGTGTATGAGGGTTTCCTTTGCGTCATATTCTTGCAAATACTTAGTACTGACCAACTTTTAAGTTATTACAAATCTGGTCTGGTCAATTTGGAATAGCGTATTTTTAAGACTCATGAAACAATAGGTATTGTTTGAAGGGTGGTGAAAAAAATTATATGAGATGGATACAGGAAACACTCCACCTGAGATATATCTACTTGGTTGTGTCATGAGGTTAAGTTCATGCAAATCTGCAGAAGGAAGCAGCCTAGGTGTAGCCAGTGTGGGCCCAACAGTTAGTGAGGGCAGTAACGGCATATATACTGTATATGTTTGTAAGATTTTTGGTCCATCTTTACCTAGGTACTTTCAGGACTCTGTAAACATTGCTGAAGGAATCCCAACTTCTATTACAGTCTAAGGCCTCTAGATGGTGGCATAGACTAGCTTTTTCTTCCTCATTTCTTTTGCTCCATACTTTTAAGTGGAATTGTGGGATTAACTTTACTTGATCTTATTTGCTTTTCAAAATATTAATTCATATGTTCACTGGCAATGAATTGGATTTCATTTCTCCATATTCTTGTCAATACTTAAACAATGCTATAATGTAGTATTTGACTATTTTGAAGGTGTGGAATGTCTCATCTAAGAATTCATTTTTCTGATCACTTGTGATCATCTTTTTATATTCTTACTGATAAATGAGTTTTATTTTCATTGTAGAAATTGCCAAATTTTTGTTGAATTACTTTACTTTTAAAACCATGTTCTAGACTGGAATCCTTCTTTTAAAAAATCTGTGTAAATGGGAAATACATCCCATTTCTATACACATACACACACACATATTTACTTTTTCTAGATTTAGGGGTTGTGTCATTTTGTTACATGAATATATTGCATAGTGGTAGAGTCTGGGCTTTTAGCATAGCCATTACCTAAATAGTATTATTCTAATATTTAAACTTTCATAATGCTGTCTTTTATCATACAGAAGTTTGAATTTTAAGGAGGCTAAATTTGTCACTCTTTACTCTTATTGTTCTTTTGCTTAACAAGTACTTTCCTGCTTGTATATCATGGAGATATTCTTGCATAGTTTTGTTTTTTCTTGTTTTATACAGGGTCTCACTCTTGTTGCCCTGGCTAGAGTCCAGTGGTGCGATCTTCGTTCACTGCAACCGCCGCCTCCCAGGTTCAAGCCATTCTCATGCCTCAGCCTCCTGAGTAGCTGGGATTACAGGCACATATCACCATGCCCCGCTAATTTTTGTATTTTTAGTAGGGACGAATTTCACCATGTTGGCCAGGCTGGTGAACTCCTGTTGTCAGGTGATCCACCTGCCTCAGCCTCCCAAAGTGCTGGGATTATAGGGGTTAGCCACTGTGCCCAGCCTTGTTCCATAGTTTTCTATAGATAGAAGTTTTAGAGTTTTGCTTTTTAGATTTGGCTATTTAATCTTTCTTAGTTTTATATGTAGCATAAGAGGTACAAATCTATGTTATCTTTTTTTGGTGATATGAATAATCAATGACCAAGCACAATTTACCAAATAGTCTCTGTTTTATACAGATGAATAATGCCACATCAGTTATCAAACTCTCTGAAAATCTCTGTTATCAGACTCTTATAGATGCCTGTGCTTTTATTAGTCTTTCTTTCTAGTCCATTGATTTATTTGTCCTTTACCTTCATGGATACCACAATATTTAAATAACTACAACTTTATAATCAGGCTTGACCTTGTATAATGATTACCATCTCTTTATTCTTATCCTGCAATATTTTCTTAGTGACTCTAGGTTTTTCAGTCTTTCATGTGAATTTTAGGATCAGTTTGATAATATCCAAAGGTGGGGGTGGGGCGTGGAATCGTATCCTGTTAGACTTCAGTAGGAAAGACATTTAATTTAGAACATTGAGTTTAATTAATATATTTATTTTTGATTTTCTAACCATGTACAAAACTTTGCTCCTCGTTTTCTTAGATTTTTTTCTATTCTTTAATAAAGATTTATAATTTTTCTCATAAAGTATTTGCACTCTTATTAGATTTATTCATAGGCACTAGACATATATGTTGCTTTTGTGAATGGAATTTTTAACAAATACATTTTTCTAACCAGTTGTAATGGATGTAAGTTGAACTAGTGATTTTATGATATTGATTTTTGATTCAGCAACCACTGTTAATGGAGGTAATTTGTTTACAGCTTTTCTTCATTTTTTTTTGAAAGAAAGAAAAAGAGAGAAAAGAAGAAAGAAAGAGTGAAAGAAAGAAAGAAAAAAGAATGTAAGAGAGAAAGAAAGAGGAAGCGAAAGAGGGAGAGAGAACGAGATTCTTGTTCTATTACCCAGGCTAGAATGCAGTCTAAAAATGGGTATTAAAAACCTCTTTTATGCCAATAATTGTGCTTAACAATGGAGACAGGAAGGAATAAGGGATGAAAATAACAAACAAGCAGCCAACCAATATTTTATTTAAACCTGTGAA
>CAUYLG010018862.1:0-78038 GCA_963573385.1 Cacajao melanocephalus
GTGGAGAGTTCTGTAAATATTTGTTAAGTTTACTTGTTCCAGGTCTGAGTTCAAGTCCTGGATATCCTTGTTAATTTTCTATCTCATTGATCTGTCTAATATTGACAGTATAATGTTAAAGTCTCCCACTATTATTGTGTGCAAGTCTAAGTCTCTTTGTAAGTCATTGAGAACCTGCCTTATGTATCTGGGTGTTCCTGTATTGGGTGCATATATATTTAGGATAGTTAGCTCTTCTTGTTGCATTGATCCTTTCACCACCATTTCACAGCTTTAAATAAAATATTGGTTGGCTGCTTGTTATTTTCATCTCTTATTACTTCCTGTCTCCATTGTTAAGTACAATTATTGGCATAAAAGAGGTTTTTAATACCCATTTTTAGACTGCATTCTAGCCTGGGCAATAGAACAAGAATCCCTTTCTGTCTCCCTCTTTCTCTTCCTCTTTCTTTCTCTCTTACATTCTTTTTTTCTTTCTTTCACTCTCACTTTCTTTCCTCTTTCTTTCAAAAAAAAAAAAAAGTTCCATTGCAGCCGGGCATAGTGGCTCACGCCTGTAATCCCAGCACTTTGAGAGGCCGAGGCGGGCGGATTACCTGAGGTCAGGAGTTTGAGACAAGCCTGACCAACAGAGAGAAACCCCATCTCTACTAAAAGTACAAAATTAGCCAGGTGTGGTGGCGCATGCCTGTAATCCCAGGTACTGGAGAGGCAAAGGAAGGAAAATCACCTGAACCTGGGAGGTGGAGGTTGCAGTGAGCCAAGATCATCCCATTGCACTCCAGCCTTGGCAATAAGAGTGAAATTCTGTCTCAAAAAAAAAAAGTTCCATTGCTAAAAAATACATGAACATTTTTTGAAAATACTTTATGCAAAGTAATTCCATATTGTCCAAAGGAGGTATGTGCCTATTACTGCACATATCCTTTAAATATTCTGCCTAGAAAACTGCAACACCACCTGAACATTAACAGATTTCTTAGTAAATGGTATGTGTTTTAAGAATTGCTTCTTTTTCATGCTTGCAGAATTTTAGAAAGTAGATTGTGCATATTAAAAAAACAAAGCATTTTTACTTCTCTCAAATTCAGTTACTGAAATGGCAGGAAAAGATAATGTAGGTAGATAATTGTACTTATTAATGGAATATAAAAGTACATACATTTACAAACATTTTTCTATAATATTAATGGAAAATAGAGAAGCATCATCCCTAGCATACATTTTTTTTTCAAAGTGTTGATCCCATTATCTGACTGGAAAACTAGACAATTCACCCCTCCAGGAGGGGATGGGTGTGCTTATCTCTCCTCCTGGTCATCTCTAGGGGTGCTCCAGCCCCACCCTGGCCCTTCTTGGAATTCTTCTCTTCAGGAAGCCCAAGTGACCACTGCCAAACAAAGAGCAAAGGGAAGCTGCCGTGAGTCAAGGCAGAAAATGAAGGACATATAGGATGTTTACCACCTGCAGATCCAGATATGGTGCTAGTGGATCAGCACAGGGGCATAATGGCTGGACTTGGCCAATCCCTGCTTGAAGAGCTGCGTCTGCAGGTATCTCTGCAGGAAAGTCTTAATCCTCAGGCCTAGGATGCAATCCACTTTCATTTTGCCCCTGTACAGTGCTCTGATGTGAATGAGTCACCGCAGCAGAGCACTGCCTTCAAACAGACACTATGGGTCCTTCTTATCAAGCATCAGCAACTCCTGGGCAGCCCTGCAGATCTTGTCCAGGGTAAATTTGACCCTCCAGATGTCACATTTGCTCTGGAGGCCATACTTGCCTATCAGCGTTAGCTCTTGGTCAAGGGGGTACTTCTCAAAGGTTCTCCCTGAAATCACATAGGTTTTCTGACCCAGCTCAGGACGACTGACGTGTTGGCTCCGCATGTCCACCTGTGCCTCACCTAAGGGTAGGTCCTGGTTACAGCAAAAAGGGCTAGAAAAATTCATTTAAAAAAAATAAAATATACCACACCTGGTGGCTCAGCCTGTAATCCCTTTGGGAGGCCAAGGTAGAAAGATTGTTTGAGTCCAGGAGTTCAAGGCTGCAGTGAGCTATGATCACACTGCTGCACTCCAGCCTGGGTGACAGAATGAGGTCCTGTGTCTTAAAAAATAAAAAAATAAAATAAAATGCTTAAAGTCAAATTATGCCAAAGTATTGTATTCAAATACATATTCTAGTACTCACTATACAACATAGTCTAAATCAGTATTAATAGCAAAAAGTTATATGTCATATCATTATATAACACATTTACATTATGCTTTATTGTACAAATAATTTTCATTTTGGGGGTGCTGAATTTTTCTTCATGAAATTAAAGAATGCCATTGAATGATGTCATAAAATGTGTTTGGTTGCAAAATATTTTTGAGTATTATTGGTGTTCAATTTGTGAAATACGTGATTAATCTCACAGCATAACCATCTGGAAAGCCAAAGGATCCACTGCATTTTGTGTGATAGTTAATACTGTCAACTTGATTGGGTTAAAGGATACAAAGTGTTGATTCTCTGTGTGTCCGTGACGGTGTTGCCAAAGGAGATTAACATTTGAGTCTGTGGGCTGGGAAAGGCAGACCCACCCTTAATCTGGGTGGGCACCATCTAATCAGCTGCCACTGGGACTAGAATAAAAAATAAGGCAGAAAAATGGGAAAAGACAAGACTGGCCTAGCTTTCCAGCCTACATCTTTCTCCCATGCTAGATGTTTCCTACCCTGGAACATGAGACTACAAGTTCTTCAGTTTTGGGACTCGGAGTGGATCTACTTGATCTTCAGACTATAGACGGTCCATTGTGGGACCTTGTGATTACGTGAGTTAATACTTAATAAACTCTTTATATATGTATATGTATCTATCCTATTAGTTCTGTCTCACTAGAGAAACTTAAAACAGTTTGTATACTTTATGTGGAATTTCGTATGTTAGTAGTACTAAATGAAAGTATACCTTTATACATATGTTTTACTTAAGTAAATATATTTGTTTCAGAAAAGTTACATGTAAGCTGACCTTTTAAGATCACAGAACTTCACATATATATTTTCTTAATTTTTTAAAGTTTTATTTTTAACCAACAAATAATTGTATATCTACTTTCTTATTTTTTGTCTTTAATCAGCAGTGGCTATGCTCTCACCACTTCAAGTCTTTCTGTCCTTTATACTCTCTATCAAGCAATTAATGATGTGAGAATAAATGTTTAAGTATCTTAGAGCTCTCCTATTATAGCCTGTGTATATCTACATAAACATATAGGCGTTCAATGCCTATTTATTGATTTTCAAAAGGATAAGGGAAATGAGAGTTAATTTTATATATGTATTGTGCCAGTATAGTAAATCATGTCCAAAAGTGCTAATGGCATATGTCTTAGTCCATTTGTTTGCTATAACAAAATACCACAGACTGGATAATTCATAAACAATAGAAATTTATTTCTCACAGTTCTGAAGGCCAGAAAGTCCGAGATCAAGGCACTGGCATTTGATGTCTGGTGAGGGCCTTCTCACATGGTGGAAGGCAGAAGGGCCAAAAAGGGAATAGCTGCTGTGTCTTTGAATGGCAAGAGTGGGAGAGAGCAAATCTACTTCCTCAAGCCCTTTTATAAGAAGGGCCTTACCTCCGAACAGCCCCACATTTTATATTATCACAATGGCTAGTAAGTTACAACATATTAATTCAGGGTGCCATATTCACACCACAGCAGCATAAAAGGTCACTGGGATTATTTTATTCTCCTGAAGTCTTGGGATTATTTACTTTCCCAATCAGTTTGCTCTTACCCTATTAAAAACACCTTAGGTCAAGTCAAGAGAACTTTTAAGGCCAAAGATTATACTATCTAGGGAGTAGTACATTCATATTACTTGCCCGTTTCTCTCAAGGGCTTTCTTTTTTTTTTCTTTGAGACCGAGTCTTGCTCTGTTACCTAGGCTGGAGTGCAATGACATGATCTTGGCTCACTGCAACCTCCGCCTCCTCCTGGGTTCAAGTAATTCTCCTGCCTCAGCCTCCGGAGTAGCTGGGATTATGAGCGCCTGCCACCACACCTAGCTAAGTTTTGTATTTTTAGTAGAGACGGGGTTTCACTATGTTGGCCAGGCTGGTCTCGAACTCCTGACCTCAGGTGATCTGCCTGCCGTGGCCTCCCAAAGTGCTGGGATTACAGGCGTGAGCCACCACGCCCAGCTCTCAAGAGCTTTCTACACCAGTATATCTTAAACAAAAAAGAGCTCAGGTATCACTCACCTGGCCTACTGGATCCTTCCTGAAATTCTCAGACTTCTGTTAGTATTTTTTGCTTCTTACCTAGTTTTCACTTTACTTCAGGAATGAGGCCAACAAAAGGCAGGGTACAGGTGGGAGGGAACAAAGCTGTTCTGCCTTTATACAACCCTGATTCTAGAGTCTTGCAGATTATTTCCTAGTGGAACTGGCCTTTACAGAGTCCAAAAGGCTTGCATGGTACGTAGAGTCCCCAACAAATTTATTAAATGTCACCAAAATGCAGTTGGGATAAAGAGAACCAGGTGTATCTGCTGACATGCTCTTGGGGTTATTTACATCTGTGCATTGAGGTTATTTGTATCTACTGTCTCCCCATGGTGGGATTACTATATAATGGTGTGCTGCTGCTTATCCTCAACTGCATTCATAGAAATCACGTTGGTAGCCCGAAACTGGCTGTAGTGGGAGACTTTTTACTACAGAAGTTAGCACACTTTGTGAGATGCAAACTTTTCTGTAAAAGCCTACACAGTAAATATTCATTTTTTGTTTGTTGTTGTTGTGTGTGTGTGTGTTTTAGACTGACATTAGAGACAGGGTCTTGCTATGTTGCCCAGGCTGGTCTTGAACTCCTCGCATTAAGTGATTCTCCCATCTCAGCCTCCCCAAGTGCTGAGATTATAGGCGTGAAGCACTATGCTTGGCCCTAGACAAGAGCTCTTTGGAACTCATTTCAATCAATTTCTTCTGCAGGAATTTTTGACTTTCTCAGGTCACTTATTCTATCAGTCTACTAGGGCTACAAACAAAGTACCACAGAATAGGAAGGTGAGATGACAAATTTCTCATAGTTCTGGAGGCTAGAAGTCTGAGATCAAGGTGCCAGTAGGGTTGTTCTCTTCTGAGGTCTCTGGGTTTGGCTTGTAGATGGCTGGCTTTTCATTGTGTTACCACATGGTCTTCCCCCATAAGTGTTTGTAAACATTTCCTCTTCTTATAAGGACACTAGTCATACTGGATTAGAGCCCACCCTAATGACCTCATTTTAACTTAAATGCCTTTTTAACTTTTATTTTTTTGAGATGGAGTCTCACTTTGTCACCCAGGCTGTAGTGCAGTGGTGTGATCTTAGCTCACTGAAACCTCTGCCTTCCAGGTTCAAGCGGTCCTCCCACCTCAGCCTCCTAAGCAGCTGAGATTACAGGCGTATGCCACCACATCCACCTAATTTTTGTATTTTTAGTAGAGACAGGGTTTCACCACATTGGCCAGGTTGCTCTCAAACTCCTTACCTCAGGTGATCCGCCTGCCTCAGCCTTCCAAAGTGCTGGGAGTACAGGCATGAGCCAAGGTGCCCAGCCTTAAATGCCCTTTTAAAGACCCTAGCTCTAAACACACTCACATTCTGAGGTACTGTGGGTAGGCACTTCAACATATACCTCTGGGGAGGGGAAACAATTCATCCTGTTATACCCTGTAGTGAAAAATACTGCAGGTCAATATTTAACAATCAGCTGTCCAAAAAAAAAAAGGCCCAAACTGTAGCATTTGCTAACTTCTATGGTAAAATTCCCCCACTACAGCCAATTTCAAAATACCAACATGATTCCTCTGAATGCAGTTGGGACGAGTTAAGCAGTGGCACACCACTACATAGTAATTCTACCACAGGTAGAATAGATACAAATAACCTCAATGCTTAGATGTAAATAACCCCAACAGCATAGATCGAGAATCAGCAAACCTTTCAGCAAACTTTTCTGGAAAAGACTAAATAGGAAATATCTTCTAATTTGTTCAACACTGCATTGTAGTAAAAAAGGAGCCAGGCTGGGTGCAGTGGCTCATGCCTCCAGCAATTTTGGAGGCCCAGGGGGTAGACTGCTTGAGCTCAGGGGTTTAAGACCATCCTGGGCAACATGGCAAAACCCCTTCTCTACCAAAAAAAACCCCCCAAAAATTAGCTGGGCGTGGGGGCGTGTGCCTGTGGTCCCAGCTACTCAGGAAGCTGAGGTGGGAGGATCGCTCGAGCCCAGAAGGTCGAGAGTGCAGTGAGCAGTGATGGCGCCACTGCACTCCAGCATGGGTAACAGAACAAGACCCTATCTCAGAATGAAAAAAATAAAAATAAATAAAGGAGGCATAGATAATGCCTAAGTGAAAAAATAAAAAGAAGCTATAGGCAATATGTAAATGAATAGGTGTGACTGTGTACTAATAAAAACAGTTTTCAACTGGACTTTGCCTAGTGACAGCTGTAGATATCTGACGGGATGACTGCTCTGTCATCAGCTTTCAACCAGCCTGCCTTGTTTTGGCCTTACTCTCCTTCCCCGTCAAATGCTTAGGCTACAAGTTGCAGGCACCTCCTGAACCTTCTCAGGTTAGATCAGTGGGCAGCCATAGAGGTACATTGCTAATGTCTCCCTTTTAGATAGAACTTGCCATTAGGGTGCAGTGAATACCAGTAAGCTAACTGCCTCCATCTGCAGCACTGCCAAGATCTACCACAGCATACCAGCTGAGGCAACCTTTTCCCTGACAGCCCCCAGCCAATGACTGAACATGGCAATGGTATGAGGGTCTTGTCATATCTGGCCAATGTTGAATTTCCCTAACAAGCAATATTTTCTCCAGATATCCACAATGGGTTAGCTGAGATTTTGTAGATAGATAGATAGATAGATAGATAGATAGATAGACAGATAATTTTTTTTAGACAGATCTTGCTCTGTTGCCCAGACTGGAGTGCAGTGGCACAATCTCGGCTCACCGCAACCTCTGACTCCCAGGCTCAAGTGATTCTCACACCTCAGCCTCCCGAGTAGCTGGGATTACAGGCATGCACCACCACATCTGGCTAATTTTTGTTTTTTAGTAGAGATGAGGTTTCACCATGTTGGCCAGGCTGGTCTTGAACTCCTGACCTCAAGTGATCCACGTGTCTCAACCTCCCAAAGTGCTAGG
The DNA here is from genome assembly GCA_963573385.1 of Cacajao melanocephalus. Taxonomy (NCBI): domain Eukaryota; kingdom Metazoa; phylum Chordata; class Mammalia; order Primates; family Pitheciidae; genus Cacajao; species Cacajao melanocephalus. The sequence continues at coordinate 7,210 of CAUYLG010018862.1, forward strand.
ATTACAGGCATGAGCTACCCAACCCGGTCTGATTTGGTTAGATCTACCCCACAGTCTGTGTCTTTTCTTTCCCAATTCTGCTTTCTTCCCCTTTATCGTTTTTCCAATGGGCTTCTGTACTCCTAAATTAATGTTATATTCTGCTTCCTGGAACATCCAAAGTGACCCAGTTGGTATAAGGATGGTCTGAATGTTTATGTCCCTCCAATACACATATGTTCAAATACTAACCTCCAAGGTGACTCTATTAGGAGGTGGGTGGGGCTTTTAGGAAGTGATTAGCCCCCATGATTGAGATTAGTGCCTCAGAGATCTAGTTTGTCTCTTAAACTATGTGAGGGTTGCCAGGAGTGGTGGCTCATACCTGTAATCCTAGCACTTTGGGAGGCCAAGGAGGGTGGATCACCTGAGGTCAGGAGTTCAAGACCAACCTGACCAACATGGAGAAACCCCATCTCTATTAAAAATACAAAATTAGCCAAGTGTGGTGGTGCATGCCTGTAATCCCAGTGACTCAGGAGGCTGAGTCAGGAGAATCACTTGAACCCAGGAGGCAGAGTTTGCGATGAGCTGAGATCACGCCATTGCACTCTAGCCTGGGCAACAAGAGCAAAACTCCATCCAAAAAAAGAGAGAAAACTATGTGAGGGCACATAAGATGATAGACACCATCTATTAGGAAGTGGGCCCTCACCAGACACTAAATTTGCCAGCTCGTTGATCTTGAACTTCCCACCTTCCAGAACTGTGAGAAATAAATTTCTGTTATTTATTAGCCAGCCGCTTTATAGTATTTTGTTACAGCAACCCTGTAAAAAAAAGAAACATACTGTTTCCCACCACCGCACTCTCACACACAACACAGAACACTTCTGTGAACAGATGTGTGGGGGGCTGTTCCCAAAACCAAGCAATTCTACTGGACACCAACTGGGTATTATATAATTGAATTCAATTCTGACACTATCTACCTGGAATAGTGTCATCCACCTGGCAATTTACCTGGAAATAATGTCAGATCCCACAGTTTGAGGGTTCAGTCCCACAAGAATGCCTTCACTTCAGATTTAAGAATTAGATTATCACCTATATTCTGACCTCCTACAAACCAGGGTTTCTACAACCTCCTCCTAGCATTTAATTAATTTGCTAGGTTGGCTCACAGAACTCAGGGAAACAACTTATATTTTTTATATTTGCTGGTTTATTATGAAGGATATTATAAAGGATACAGATGAACAGCCAGATGAAGAGCTAGAACAAGGTATGGGCAGGACGAAGTATGGGGAGGAAAGCAGGCACAGAGCTGCCATGCCCTCTCTGGTTGTGCTAGCCTTCCAACATCTCTGTATCTTCAGTAAGCCAGTTCCTCAAATCATATGGTCTAAGAGTTCTTATAGCGCTTGACATCCATCCAGCCCCACTCCCTTTCCTGGAGGTTGGTGGGTGTAGTTAAAAGTTCCAATCCTCTTGATATCCATCCAGCCCCACGCCCTTTCCTGGAGGTTGGTAGATGTAGTTAAAAGTTCCAATCCTCTAATCCTGTAATCACCTGGTTTTTCTGGTGACTGGTCTGATCCTGAGGCTATTTTAGGGGCCCCATCCTAAATTATCTCATTAGCATAAACTCAGATGTGATCAAGAAAGGGTTACTTTGAATAACAAGGAAATTTCAAGGGTTTTAGCTCTGTGAGAGGAACTGGAAACAAAGACAAAATTATTTCATATTATATTATAAACTCAAACAGATAGATGGGGCTTGGGGTTAGATAAGACCTGTCCCACTGTCAATGAGACATGTGATTTTTGGAGTATAGACAGTCCCTGGAAGAACGTGTTGGCTCAGTTGTTAAAACTTACAGGATTGACTTGGGAGAATGTTCTGATACAGAGCAATGCCCTTGGGGCAAAAATTCAGTCAGTGTGTGTGTGTGTGTGTGTGTGTGTGTGTGTGTAAGTAATAATATCTACAAGAACAATGGACTTGGCCAGCTATTATAAAATTACATTAACACCTACAAAAGCTTAATGAAAATCTTAGAGCTGTAACAAACAAGTGAAAACTTACTGTGTAGGCCAGATAGCTTCTTTAGTAGCACAAAGAGGTCCTTATCTTTTGCCCTGGGAAAACAGAAAAAAGCTGGAACACCAAACTCGGGACTTAACAGTCAAAAAGATTAAAATACAATTGAAGCCAAGGTTGGGTTGCTAGTTGGAAAACTTGGGACTCTGGCCTACAGGATGAGGACAGCTGGGGGGATACCCCCAAAGATTTTGACTGCCAAATATCCTCTGAACACTCAAAGTCTGCAGAGGTTGCCTACCTTTCTTACTAAAAGCTAGTACTCCCCAAAAGTAGAGTTCCTGAATAAGGCAACAGAGGCCTCTCTTGGAAACCTGTCTCATCTCATGGCTGCCAGACCAGTAATTAGGATTAAGTCACAGCCCAGATGGGAATGTGCTGGGCCTAATCTATACCCCCCAAGAAACTGCAAGGATTAGTCAGAATGTATTGGTAGGAAACAGAGGAGTATGTGGGACTGGATGTTGAGGGTGCTTGATCAAGAAGACTGAAACATAAGACTAGAAAAAAGTGAGCTTATTAACTTAGAGACATTTTCAAGACATGAGATTTAATACCCTATTGAGGTCCCAAGGGATGGTGCAAACTTCCTTTTAGGATGATTACTAGAAGCAACTGCCCATGTTGAATGAAGTCGAAATGCCTGAACTGCTGAAGGCAGATAGTGAAGAACAGAATTAAAAGGAATCAGGGAAATGAGTAGGCTGGAGTAGATACAGTATGTGAGGCCAGAAGCCTATACAAGGATTATGTTCCATGTGAGGACCCGGAGGACACTCCATTCACCAAGACCATCAGGAATGAACTAGTAAGAGAGGCACTAGCCTCACTAAAAAGTTCAGTGACAGTTCACTTTTAATGATCAGAGCTAACAATAGAAAATACTATCACAGTCCTTGGCTTATCAAAAGGAAGGGGAATGATGGGTTCCAGAAGCACATTAAATGCCAGGGGGCAGTGTTTATTGCCAGAAGTCAGAAGGAATCAAAATTATTTTGACTGGCAAAATCAGAGTGATAGTCAAGGAGGTTCAACCCAAAATGAGCTGCGGAGCTGGCTAACAGAGTTCAGTGTCCCTAGGTGCAAAACAGATGGGCAGGCAACAAGAGTATTGCCTCATATATATAATCAAAAAAGCAAGAGTGGATGGGAAGAGTAAGTGTGGCTATCACAATAAAAAGCATCATGATTCCTCACCCAATTGCCAGATCTGAGCCAATTTTTCAGACTGTGAACCTACTGACAGATGGCCATGTCCCTGGAGGGAAGGACCCCATAATCATATACTGTAATGATTTTTCCCATCCTTCCGTAAAGGCATCTAGGCCTTTTCTCAGGTGACTGCACACTGGAAAAGTGGGAAATATTTAGATACCTCAGGGAAGAGAGACACAGGGTCTGAGTTGACATTGATGCCTGCAGACCAACAGTATCATCTTGGCCTTCTTATTAGAGTAGCAGCATATAGGAGCCAGGTATTAGGTTTGTGCAAAAGTAATTGTGGTTTTTGCCATTAAAAGTAATGACAAAAACCACAATTACTTTTGCACCAAACTAATAAACTTTAGTCTTGGCCAAATCCTGGCTCATGATGTGTACCCTGGGTCCATGGGGACAACTGATGGTCACCAGTCCCTGATTGTTACATTTGGTATATACACACTTGGCAGTTAGAGTAATCCCTGCACTGAGTTTTAGATCCTGAAGTAAGAGCTATTATTATAAGTAAGGAAGGCTAAATAGAGTCTTGGAAACTGATCCCCAGTCCACTTCAGACAAAAGAGTAAACCAAAAACAGTATCTCACATTTTAGGTGAGGATGGAGGAGATTAGCGACAGCTCTTTTTTTTTGAGACGGAGTCTCATTTCGCCCAGAGTGGAGTGCAGTGGCGCAATCTCAGCTCACTCCAACCTCTGCCTGCCAGGTTCAAGCAATTCTCCTGCCTAAGCCTCCCAAGTAGATAGAACTACAGGCATGCACCACCATGTCCAGCTAATTTTTTGTATTTTTAGTAGAGACGTAGTTTTACCATCTTGGCCAGTATGGTCTGGAACTCCTGAACTTGTGATCCACCTGCCTTGGCCTCCCAAAGTGCTGGGATTACAGGCGTGAACCTCCGTGCTCGGCCAGTGCCAACTCCTAAGGACTTTGAATATGCCTCGGTTTTGGTCCCTATCACATCTCCATTTAATTCACCTGTCTGCTCCCCACAAGAACTAGATAAATCCTAGACAAGGACCACAGGCTACTGCTAGACCAACCAAGTAGTATCCCTGATTGTAGCTGCCAGACTCGACCTGTATCTTTAGTAGAGCATAGCATTATGGCCACAGGCACACAGTATGTGGTATAGCAAAATGAGCACACAACCTTCTTGATATTTAAGCTACCCATCCCTTTAATTTCATTTATTTGTTTTTTAGAGTTGTTCCATCCATATTTCAATTATGCAAATATTTTGAGCAACTTGTTGCTATGGACTGAATGTGTGTACTCACGAAACTCAACCCTACCCCTAATGTAATAATATTAGAAAGTAGGCCCTTTGGTAGGTAACTAGGATTAGGTATGCTCTTGAGGGATACTAATCCCATGAGGGATTCTAAAAACCCAAGAGGGCTTGCTTCTTTCTGCTCTCTGCCATGTGAAAATCCCACAAGTAGGCAGTCTGCAGCCCAGAAGAGGGCACTCACCAGAACCTGAACATGCTAATCTCATTTTAGACTTCCAGCCTCCAGAACTGTGTGAAACAAATTTCTGTCATTTATAAGCCATCCAGTCTATAGCAATTTGTTATAGCAGCCTGAACTAAGACATTTATCTCTGTTTTTCAAAAGCATGAAACAAAATTCTCATGGAAATTGTCAATTCCAAATTCATCAATTTCCATAATTTTTTTTCAATTACATAATTGCAATAATGTGCAACTAGCATTAACAGGCCTAAGCACACACACAATAATCTCTTAAAACATACAATTCAACTTATAGGAAAATAAATGCATGTTATGTTAGAGTAGCTTACCACATGCAAACATGTAGATTCATCATGCCGAAGACAGCACTTTTACAGATAGAATAGAGAGGGTCTGTCATTCATTCCAAGGAGTTAAGTGAAGCTCAGTTATGAATGCATTTACACTCAGAAAGAATATGATTCTCCTTTCTTTCTACCAGGTTTGTGTGGTGGGGGGGCGGGGGCGGGGTGCGAGGGGATATATAGGAGGGGATAGAGGGCAGTATAGTAAAATTTTTGCTCTTTTCAACTCTGAACAGATAAGATTTTATCATACACCTGCCCTAAACCACTATTAGTCCCCATTCCCTTCCAGACAAAACTTAAAGCTCTTTAAAAGTAGTGCCTGAGGCCCTATACCATCTTGGATCCTCAAATATTTTCAGTCTTATTTCTAACTTGTGCCATTTTCCGCTGCCAACTTTCTTTTCATGCCAAACCTGAGACCATGCTTTTTTATGTATCCATGTCTTTTCCAATCAGTCTGGGATGAATTTTTCCTTTTTTAGGGTGACTGGATAACTTATTGTCCAAACTGTGACACATGCAAGAAAGGGGATACTAATGAGATAAAACAACGGGAAAGCAGGTGCAAACTGGGGTAGTATTCTGCAAACTGGCCTATGGTCACCCCACTCCATCATGGACTCAGTGAATTCATCAACACTGTGATCTCACTGCCTAACACTCAGTGGGCACTTCAAAAATCTTAGCTAAAATTTATTATACACTGTACGATCTACTGCTGTTTTTACTGCTCTCTCTAACCTTAGTTATTACTAATACATATAGAAAATTCGTGTCAATTACAAAATGTGCCCTTTTTTTTTGGCAGCAAATTCCCGACTACATGGTGAATGGACACCAGGCTGGATTTCACAACTTTCCTCTCCCATGAACATTTCTGTGTAGTAAAAAAAATTACTCAAGGTGTCTCCAACTATATATCCTGTATAAAAATTAAGTGGTTGTAAAGATATTGAAACATTCCACTAAAATACATGTCAGATGCCATCTGAATTTTGGGTGAGATAAGATGCAAAGAGGATTTCTAGTAAGAGAAATAAGAGAAGTTAAGTATCAAACATCTATCTGGAATTTTATGCAGTGAATATGAGAACACTGTGAAAATCTACTGGGAAGTAATAAATTTGCTACACATAGAACCAGTTGTTATTTTACAAGTGGAATATAGGACTATAATATTACTTTGGGAAAACATATTGCCAATATCAACCTAAGAAAAAGAAAAACTGGTATGTTTCCAAAATGGGCTTTGATAAATCATATTACGTATAAAATGTTCAATTTGTTTTAGGAAATCTATCTTAATAGATAAGCATTCAGTGTTTTTGTTATTTTTCAATACTTTTACAACACATTTTTTTTTAGTGTAGTAAACACATTAAAAATATTAGCCTTTAGGCACTTAAAGAAAAACCCCAAAACCTTCAAACTTCTTATCCTTTAAGATCCTGACTTTCCTTCTAGGTCTACTCCAGGTACCCTACTCCCCTATTAACCATTCTCTATATCTGGAACACCAAATATTTTTATTTTTAAATTGCTTATATTAAAAATAGCAATTTAAGATACAATTTTAAAAATGGGCTCAATTTAAAAGTCTAAGCTTCATCAGGTTAAAAAAGTTAATAATTAAAATATGCAATTAACAAATCAAAGTGTTCAAAGGCTCACAATTAAAAAAAAATAGTGTGTGCCTCATCTCTCTTCTCCCCATCTCTGCTTTCTATTTTCCAGACTTTTTTTAGCTACTGAAAGCTTTTTATTCTGCTAGCAAATTCTATTTTTCTAAATAATATATATTACTAGCTACTTCATTTATATATTTTAGACATTATCTCTTGACTTCTTTTTAGCAGGTTTTTTGTTTGTTTGTTTTTAAAGATGGGGTTTCACCATGATGGTCAGGCTGGTCTTGAACTCCTGACCTCAGGTGATCCATCCATCTCGGCCTCCCAAAGTGCTAGGATTACAGGCGTGAGCCACCGCGCCCGGCCTTTAGTAGGATTTTATCAGTTAGGATGCCTCAACTTCTAGTAATAACAATCCCACCTAGTTTAAGAAAGGAGAATTATAGCTCAGCACAGTGGCATGTGCCCGTAGTCCCAGCTACTCAGGAGGGAAGGATCACTGGAGCCCAGGTGTTCAAAAACAGCCTGGGCAACACAGGAAGACTCCTGTTTCTAAATAAATAAAAATTTGAAAAATTTATAAAAAAAAAAAAAAAAAAGGAAATGAGAGAGAACTGCATTTATTTTCACAACTGGAAGCACAGAGTTTATGAGAAGCCTCAGAGTCAGCTTCATCCAGCAGCTCTAACTCCATTTCTCTGTGGTTCCCTCGGTTCTCTTCCCTTCTGTGTGATGTCTTCATCTTTAGATTGATTGCGTCTCTTGTGGGAGCAAAAGAGATGTAACAGTTCCTGGTTTCACAACAGACACCCAACACCCATAGGGAAAGAAGAGGCTCATTTAAAAAAAAAAAAAAAAAAAAAAAGCCCTCTCTCTGAATTTCTAAACAAACCTCTCATAACTCTTTATTCCAAATTGGGTTATATGCCCATTCTTTAACTATGTCCTATGGCCTAGGAAAAGCCATCAATTTATTGGCTTACACTTGCCCATCCATAAATGTAGTAGAGTGGCAAACAGGATGGGATTACATGAATCAATTTAAATTAATCAGGGTGAACTCTAAAGCTGGACCATGTGGCCACTATCCTATGGGAGAAAGACAGAATGGAGGTTGGATTAACAATGTCAATTTCCACTATGGTCATTTAGCACTCACATGCTACCTCCACCCCTACCACTCCAATAGAACTACTGTATATCACCATGTTTATTAAAATCAGTAACAATATTTACTTCATGTTGACAATAGATGGTAATAGGCTATGATGATTTTGTTTCTTTTCTGTATAATTGTTATGCTTCACTGGTAATTTGTAATTGCTTCTTCTTAAAAATCCTACAAAATTTACTTTTAATACATCCTTAAGTTTTCCTAATGTTTCATCATATTAGTTTATCAGGGAACTTATGTATTAGTAAGAGAGAAGACAACAGACAAGACAGGTAAAATAAAGTAATTGCAAATCATGATAATTCCTACAAAGAAAATATACAGGGTAATTAGAAAAAGTAACAGAAGAAGCCCTCTTAGGAAAATGTTTTGGAAGCCTCTTTAAGGAAGTGACATCTGGCCTCAGACCTAAAGGATGACAAATGGCTCTATGTGTGAAAAGCCAAGGAAGCATTCCAGGAACAGAAATGACCAGAGCAAAAGCCTGCAAGTGGAGAAGAATTTGGCAGGCTTGAGGACAGAAAGCAAGCCATTTGGCTGGAACATAATGAGTAGTGGGGAGAATGATATGGAATGGGGTTTTGGAGAGTTAGACTGAAGTGAGATCATGCAGGCTCAGACTCAATGGAAAGGAGGCTGAATTTTTCTGAAAAAGTCTGAAGGAATATGACTTGTTTTACATTTTTATAGACCCCTCTCTGGTTTCTATATGAGAGTGGCAGGTGGGGAAGGGACAGAGCAGAAATGAAAAGTATGAAAAACAGGCAGAAGTCAACTACCATTCTCTTCCTTGTAGCAGTTCTATTGGACTGTAATTATTGGGCTATACAGATAGGTTTTTTTTTTTTTTAAGTTTGAACCCTTTTCAAAATGTCCAATTAGCTTATTTTATCAATGTATTGTCATTTAAAACTATGTGTTGATTTAACTGTGAAAACCCATAGGAAAATAACATGGAGAGTCAATTGTATTTCTTTTCCCTTCCTACCAAATATGTCTATTTGTCTTGGCTAATTATTTTTGATGAGTTATGTAAGTTCATATATTACCTCCTCTGGAAGTTTTGTTAATGGCTGTATATGAAATAATAGTTTTGCACAGTTTTTATTTACATTCCTCTAATTAAAATGATATTAACTAGTCAGCGGAAAAAACAGAAACATGATTCATAATAACAAATGTTAAGAAACCATAAAATTGCCCTATAACTGTTACACCAAGTCTCTAACTACTTCTAATTTTGGGTAGTTAAAAAATTAAGATGTATGGAGAACTTAAAAAATGAAGAGAGAAATTTCTAGCCAAATGAGTATTTTTTACTTCCTTAAATTAATGTTAATATAAAATTAGTAAAAATGAATTAAAATTTAAAAAGTAATTGTTAGATGAGTGCTCACTCTATTATCAACTCTATTTCTTACTCACTTTTCTCCAGCAGTATCTGCCTCCTCAAGTCCTTTCCATGTCACAAACCCTTTCCTACCTTAAGGTCTTTGCATTTGCTTTCCTTCCTACTCTTCCCACGGTTTTTCCTACAATCAGCTCCATCTTATCCTTCCAGATACAGCTCAAAGAAGCTGTCTCTGACCATCCCAACTGCTCTTACCATTTAAATGTCTCTTTACTCTTTCTGACAGTACCCTATCTTTCCTTTACAGAAACCATCCCAGTATCTTGTTTTTTCTTAAGATAGAAGGACTTACTATGATGCCTAGGTGAGTCTCCACTAAAGCTCAAAAGCTCATGGGCTCAAGTTATCCTTCCCAACTCAGCCTCTCAAGTAGCTGGGACTATAGGCATGTACCACTGGACCCAGCTTCCATTTGTAATCCTGTTACTTACTTATTCATCTGTCTTTCTCCTTCTCCACTTTCAAACTAGAATGTCAACTCCAAGTGAGAAAAACCCTGACCTTAACACAGTGTTTTCCTAGTACTTAGCCTGAGGACAAGGAGAGACCTTTCAAGAAATATTTGAATTTACACTGCAAGCTGTGGACTCAATTTAAATTTAACTAGCTCAATTAGAGCACATATGTATCCAGCAGGGGTAGGACAGTACATAATAGGCCCTTGTAATCTTACAAGACATATATTAATTGCCCCACTTCCTAACCAGTTATGATAAAATCTGGTTACACCCAATTTGGATTCCCTTTTATAGTGTCCTTCAGGTACACTTCCTAGTGAGAGACACTGAGATTCTTCATTTGGGGCAAGGTGCAGATTCCTTTGAATTGAAGAATGGGAGTTGCCTGATGGGTTCAGATAGTCTGTGGTCTGTGTCTACTGCAGACATTGGGGTTTTACGGCATACAACTGCTCTACTGTGAAGGATTGCCCGCCAATTTTCTTTTAGGGAGATTCCTTTTGTATTTAGTTAATGCTGAAGACCTTAGTGGGTCAGCTTTCTCCTTAAGTTGTCAATTCTTCTGAAACCTCTGTTTCTTAGCAACAGCTGGGACTCTCTGTCCATCGACACTGTTCTCTGTTTTGGCCTCACAAGCAAACAAGAGAATAAGTAGGCATGCCAGCTTGCCCTTTATTCATATCCCTATACACATAGTGCATTCCAATCCTAGTTGCTATTGATAGATGGTGTGAAGCATCATCATATTTCTGAGGCATGAAAAGGGATAGGTGGTAGAATATATTTTGTTGGAGGGAGCAGAGGAATTAGAGTTCCTTACTATCACTTGCACCTCCTTGAGAGTCTTATTCCTAATACTAAGATTTCACTTTCTGGTATTTGGTGTAAAAACTCTGGTATTAGAAAAAATGTGGCAAAAAAAAAAATGCTGCATTTAAACATGCTTCTCAAATAATCTGATCTGGTCTTACATTCTCAGACCATAGGCCATAGGCAGAAATGTCTTCCAGTAATTGTCAAATCTGCAGAGTTTGCTTCAATCTGCTTTCTTCTGCAAAACTTGTTTAAAATGTCTTTCTTTTCCAATGTACTTTTCAAAACTCATATACAGTAACCAATATACTTGACATTTAAAAATATTTGGCTACCAAATTCTCTAATACACTACTCAATGACTATATAGTCTGAGTTCTAAAACACTATGGAGGAAGTCTGGATAAAAGATTCACTGCTGCATAACACAAACTAAGTTTCCATCTTAATGGCGTAAAGTCCACATTTAAGGTGTATCCTATCTCACCTTGAATCACCCAGTTTTAGTTTCTCTGAGGTTTGTTATTTGCAACCCCACTCATGGTCAAACTGAGGCAGGGCTCTTTCAGTTGCAACTGGCTGAAATCCACTCAAGCCAGATTAAGCAAAGACACAAAATTTTATTATAATGATAAATTATCATAAATAATTCAAAGATAGGGAGCAGACCTATCTTTGCAAGCCACAAAAATCAGGAACTGAGGCAGCTACTATATCTATGTCTGATATGTCAGTACTGCTTCATGAAAGCAGACTCTGGGGTCAAAGTGCCTGGGTTTTACTTATCTTTAGCATTTAATTTAAGCAAGCTTCTTAGTTTCCTTACCTGTAAGGCAAGGATAATAGTACAGGCTTAGCACCCCTAATTAAAAAATCTGAAATGCTCCAAAATCTGAAACTTATTATTATTTTTTAAATACAGGTTGGGTTTCACTAAGTTGCCCCAGCAGGTCTTGAACTCTTGGATTCAAGCAATCTTCCTGCTTCATGAAACTTTTTGAGCACCCACATGACACCACAGATGGAAAATTCCACAACTGACCTCATATGATACATCACGTGTTTCATACACAAAATTATGAAAACATTGTATAAAATTGCCTTCAGGCTATGTGTATAAGGTGTATATAAAACATGAAAGAATTTCATGTTTAGATTTGAGTACCCATCCCCAATATATCTAATTATATATATGGACATATTCCAAAATTCCAATCCTAAATACTTCCAGTCCCAATCATTTTGGATAAGGAATACTAAACCTTTACCCAACTTCATAGACTTACAGCACTTAGAACACTGGGTGACATGGTAAGTAATCTGAGATTACTATTGTTCTGCATCACAGCTGTCAGATTCTCCACATGCTGCTTGCTACCAAACAAGGCAGCTTTGGCCTAAGTTTTTATTTTCCTGGTTCAAGTGATCAGCAGTCTGACATGCTTTTCTCAATCCTAATTTTAAATTCTCAGAACAATCTGATTCATTCAGATAGGGTTCTGTTGTTCACTTAGCTAAAGCCAGAGGTGTTAGGTCACCTAATATATTCATAGCTGCTGAGGCCTATTCCTGAATGTGTGTGGATGTTTCTTAGTTGTGAGGGATCATGAATCAAGACTAAAAATTTTAAAATGTTTTTTATACTTCTCTCAGCTCAGTGATCTTCTGTTCTTTTATAGTCACAAAAAGTCCCCAAGTAAGTGACCTACTCAATGTTATACAGCTAACGATAGATAAAGCTGTGATATAAAACTAGGTCTGAAGCTGGTCCAAAGGTAGTGAGTTATCTCAATTGGATGTTCAGCCAGTTCTAGATTGAACTCGTTGTTCTACTCTTTCTCCCAGATTCTCACTACTGCTCTTGACTAGTTTTAAACAAACAAACAAGGTCTGATTCCAAATCCAATATTCTTTTTACTAAATGCATTAGAGTTATTTATATTTATTGAGATTAGGTAGCTGACCCTGTATTTAACCAAGCTTGAAACAGAAGACTTCAAGTAGTTAATAATTGGCTTTGCTGTTTTTCTTATTATTAATAATTTTAAAAACCTGAGGTATAACATATATAAAGTTCACAAAATTTCAATGTGCAGCTTGATGAACTTTCTCATACACATACAAAAGTGTAACAACCATCCAGATCAAGGTGTACATTTCCGTCACTTCAGAGGGCTCACTGTGCCCCTTCCAAGTCAATACCAACACCAGAAAGGTCAATACCATCCTGACTTCCATCATCAGTTAGTTTCACTTGTTTCTGGATTTCATATAAATTGAATTATATAATATGAATCCTTTTGTGTTTATTTCACCCAATGCAATGCCTGTGAGATTTATCTACGTTACTGTGTGTAGCATTTTCTTTTTTATTACCAGATAATATTCAATTTTATGAATATACTTCACTTTGTTCCAGTTTGGGGCTATAATGAATCAAACTGCTATGAACATTGTTACATAAAACTTTTAGTAGGCACATATATTCATTTCTCTTAAGTATACACTCAGGAGTGAAACTGCTGAATTACAGGGTAGGCATAAATTCAACTATAATGAATACTGCCCATCAATTTTCCAAAGCGGTTGTAACCAATTTGCACTCCTACCAGCAATAAGAGTTTGTTACACTATAAATTGTTTTTTTGTTGTTCGTTTGTTTTTTGAGATGGAGTTTCGCTCTTATTGCTGCAGGCTGGAGTGCAATGGCACATTCTCGAGTCACTGCAATCTCCGCCTCCTGGGTTCAAGCGATTATCCTGTCTCAGCCTCCCAAGTAGCTGGGATTACAGGCATGTGCCACCACACCTGGCCAATTTTTTGTATTTTTAGTAGAGACAGGGTTTCACCATGTTGACCAGCATGGTCTCGACATCTTGACCTCATGATCCACCTGCCTCAGCCTCCCAAAGTGCTGGGATTACAAGCGTGAGCCACTGCGCCCGGCCTATAAGTTGTTTTTAACAAGAAAAATAACATTGCAATCAGTCTATTATGCTAGTCACATTTCTTTGTTCTGTAAAATATATTTTATTTGAGGCCCCTTCGCTACTGGTTATAAGAAAGGGTGAGTTTTGGCTAAGCTGTTAGGTAGAGAGGTAGATCCTCATTCATTAGCACTCTTACCAAATCACAACTCCAATCCGTGTCAGATTTCACTGGAAAATACTAACTAGCTTGCCATTGCTTACAGCAGGTTTTTTTTTCAACAAGGGCACTCCTGTCATTTTGAGCCAGGTAATTCTTTGTTTTGGTGGACAGGGGAATGTGCAGTATAATGTAGGATTTTTAGCTGTATCCCTGGCCTCTAACTACTACATATGAATAGCACCAACTCCACAAAACCCACCCACTGGGACAACCATAAAAATGTTTCCAGATTTTGGCAAATGTTCTCTTTGGGGGCAAAATCCTCCCTACTCAATGGCCATTACCAACCACTGTTTTATAAATAAGTGTCCTGTCCTCTCCACATTTCATCTAAATAAAATGTTACATGAATCAATACTGTTTATAGGATGCTGTCAATGACTTTTCAATAATAACACATTAGAATCATCTAGGGGAGCTTTTAAAAAATGCGTATGTCAAGGCCCCACCTCAGAACCATGGAATAGAATCTCTTGATGGGGCTCGAGCATTTTTAGTGTACAAGTCCTCAGGTAATTCTAAATGTTGGCATGGCTGAGAATTATGTATCTTTTAAACATATTACTCTTCCCAGGAATATATGCTTTAAAATAGATTTCCATCAATGATTTTTCAAGCATTAGTAGAGGATAAAGCACAGATTTGTGGAATAGGAGGTTCTCAGTCTCAAATCACACAGTTAAGTGACCACCTAACTGTAAATGGTGGTACTGTTCAGTTCCTGTTTGAAAAAACAAACTCTCCCAAATCAGACTTTTAAGATATTAATGTATTTGTTTTTTAGATGATTAGTATGTGTTAATCCTTCTACCTAATTCTTGGATAGCAACTGGACACTATTCAACACTCACTCTTTCCATGAAGTACTTACTCATCTTCAATAGCACAACACCCTTCTGGTATCTGTAACTCTTCCTTGTTCAGCACATCTTCTTCTACCTAGTCAAAAATAAACTGGAATTCTTCACTGCACACACTTAGGCTGTCTTCTAAGTCTACTTCATGAATACTCAAGACTTTAATTTTTCCCTACACACTTAACAGTTTTAATTTTCAGTCTAGACCTCACTTAGCTCCATGTTCTATCCAGAAACCTCTTAGGCAATTCAAAGGCATCAGAAATTCTTAAGTCTTAAACCAAACATAATGATCTCCCCACCTATACATCTCCAAATACATTACTATATAAGTGAATGTCATTCAGTTACAAATGTCCAACATCCCTCCTGCTAACCCTGCCTGAATCCAATCCCATCAAGTTTTGTCATCCTTCCCAATTCTAATTCTCTCCACTTCCATTACACTACCCTCATCTATCATGTCATTTCTTACCTCTCTTACCTGCCAAAGACTCCTGACTCAATTAGGAATACTGTATCTACTTCGACCCACATCTAATCCTTCTCTGGGATTTGTGCCTCAAGTAAAACTTTCAATTTGCCAATCCTGTCAAGCTACCACGCAGTTACAAGTCCTTCAGTAGTTTCCTCTTTGTCTTGAAAAACATACTTTACTTAGCCTTTGGGCCCTGAATGGCCTATGTAGCCTCATCTTGTTCAGCTGCTATTTGCTCCAGCAGTATCATGCTTCTTAGAATCCCTTATAGATAGGGTGGCTAATTTACTAACCAAACCTGAACACTTCTGAAAGTGAATATGCCCTGTTCTTGGCAAACTGGCAAGTGCATTGACATGACCTCTTTGACCCTAGAATTTTTGCCCATGTTGTTTCTTTTACCCAGAAAGCAACTCTTATTTCCCTTTTTTGCCTACCTAATTCATATTAATTCTTTAGCCCTAGATCACGTCGATCACATCACTTCCTTGAGATTTTCCTGCCTAGGGTTATTATGGATTCTCACAGCACTGTATGTCTCTTCATACTATTTTTCTAAGTTGTGATTTTATAGTGTAACTGTTTCCTGAACTAGACTTCAACTTTGCAAGTGTTAGTTT
Source organism: Cacajao melanocephalus (assembly GCA_963573385.1). Lineage (NCBI taxonomy): Eukaryota > Metazoa > Chordata > Mammalia > Primates > Pitheciidae > Cacajao > Cacajao melanocephalus. Next base: position 22,925 of record CAUYLG010018862.1, read on the forward strand.
TTGCTGTGTTATGATCCCTCCCTACTGTGTTATGATTCCTAGCAGAATGTCTGGTAATACATTCTTACATTTTTATTTATTGAATGAATGTCAATACAATGCACACAGTCTCTTTGCTTAAGGATCTCATAATGTAGCATGGAAACAAATGCTATATTGTGATACAATGATATGGTGCACTTACAGAATACTCAATTCCATGTCCTAAAAGGGAGGTCAGAGAGTTGTCTAACAAGTCTCATACATTGTCAGCACAATTGTGTCAGGGTACTCAACAGTTCTTGAGCATTTACTTAAATGAACCTACAAAAGATTGACTCATAAGATAAATGGGCTATATCCATTTACAATGAGAGATACCTTTCCAGTGACCTGAAGAAGTGTCTAGAATGTTAAGTGTCTGTTAGGAATGATGGGAGGCAATAAGGAGATCAGTCAGTGAAAACACTAAGTAACTAAAATATTAAGAGTATATGATATGCACATATGTTTATATCCATGTAAGTTTAGTTTACAAATATATGTGGTATATAAGCAGGGGAGTGATTTAATTAGATTTCAAGTTTGAAGGAAACCTAAAGGGTAAGCTGAAGGGAAAAATGCAGAAAAAACAGAGGCCTAAACTAAGCTCGGTAGTGGGACTGAAAAAGAAAGGATGAACACAAAATTTCTGCAAAAAATGGGTGGTACAGTTTGTCCCTGAGTATTTGCAGGGAATTAGTTTCAGGACTCCCATTTACCAAAACCTGAAGATGCTCAAGTCCCTTACAGTTGAATCTCTGTACTGAAAGTTACAGAGGACCAACAGTATTTGGACAGCAGTGAATAAAGAATCTGGGTGAGGGTGGGCACGGTGGCTCACTCCAGTAATCCCAGCACTTTGGGAGGCTGAGGTGGGTGGATCATGCAAGGTCGGAAGCTCAACACCAGCCTGGCCAATGTGGTGAAATCCCATCTCTACTAAAAATACAAAAAATTAGCCGGGCATCGTGACTTGTGCCAGTAGTTCCAGCTACTTGGAAGGTTGAGGCACAAGAATCACCTGAACCCGGGAGACGAAGGTTATTAAATAAATAAACAAATAAATTAAACAATCTGGGCAAGGAAAGGAGTGAGAGCATCAATGCACCAATTCAATATTTTTGAGGTTGGCTACTTAACCTTTTTCCTTACTCTGTGTGCACAATTAATTTTTTCAGTAGAGGATGGAATCTTTGTACCTTCTTCAATGCCTATTAGATTTTATACATACTTGCTTCATAGTATCATCTCTAAGAATTTTGTTTGAAATTTAGCTTTTAGTGTTTCAATAATCTTTTAGTCAAAATCCCCAAATACAGTGACAATAAACAAGGTGGATGAGTTACAAGGTAGATGAGCTGCTGCTGCATATCAGAATAATCTGGGAAACTTCCCAAATACTACCTAGAACCTAGAAATTCTACATAACAGAAGAGGAGAAGAATAGGAGTGTCAGGCACAAGTAGTTACAACAGAATTTTCCAGATGACTGAGTCCTATCCCTTCCTCAACATTGGGAACCAAAGCTCCTCTAATTTCTTATTAGGAAAACAGAAAATGTACAGTAAATCTTCACTAGAAGATGACTTAGGATTTCATGGGTTGTATTCAGAGGACTTTGTAAATTTAAGAATCATATTGGAAAGACTTCCTCTGGTTTGGCAAGGACATGGGTGATACTGTCATAGGTTGAGATTCTAGGGTATTTTAATACCGTCCTGATTGTTTTTGTGGCTTCTCATATGCAAATCATCCAGGCAACAAAAACATAATTATGGAATTAAAACTGTAACCCTGGCATCCAAAACACTAATAGAGGAGCAAGTTATCTTGTGTATGTTACATATTTCAAAATTCTGGATATGTGGTTCCTAGCCTATCCCCACCTAAGGATACCCATTTAGTACTTGGCCTAGTAAAGTGTATCAGAATTAAGGACCCACAAAATGCTGTCTTAGGTTCTGTAAAAGTAATACTCTTTCCGAAGCATAAGAAATTTTAGAAATGGGAACTTAAATAGTAACAAAAGCCTCCTGGTTGATGTTAATTACGTGGAATTTTTCGTTAGTCCTGTATTGAGATTATTAACTGTTTGGCTACTGTTTTAGTACCAGTAAGTAGAGATAAAGCCAGTTTATTCAAATGAAGTGAAACTGCAAATGTAACTACGTCGATAACAAAATCATAAAAAAAGTACCTTTGGATTATCTACATGCTTTTTAAAAAAAATGAACGGGCAAGACTGTTGCAATTTTCCACCTAGTGTGCACGTCTGTGAAGCAATGAAGTATGATTTTACTCGAAATCTAAATCTCCAACTTTCAACATTTTATTACAAATTGGGCAAGATATTTTTTCGAATAGCATGTTTGATTAAAAAAACAAAAAACCAGTCTTGTGCTTTCAGAAAACGTAAAGTAGACTGTATATACAGTAATTCTTTTCATAAGACAATGATAAAACGTCAGAGTTCTAACTGAGGACTTTATTAACGGAACTATACTTCTGATTACAACGGTCTTTATATGTTAATGGTTAGTTTCTCTGGAGAAATTAGAGGCACAGGAAGTTCCTATCATTAAGGATACTTACATAAAGCTTAATATGAAAAATTAGCACTCAGTTCATAACTTTAAGGACTTCAGAAATGAAGATTTCTATGATCTTATTATTCCTCACAATCAGAATTAAAGCTATCTAATATTGCAAAGGATGGTAGTGTTCCATTTAGTTTTGCTATTCAATTATTGCTCATAGACAACGTTTTCAAAAAGGCCATAGACGTCTGTTTGCTTTCACCTACTCCTCCAGGTGAATACACCCTTCAATATGTAGTAAATACATACGTGGAGTTATGTTTTGAGATTTCTCTGAAGGCTTTGAACGAAACTGTTTAAACAGCTGGTAGCCTAAAACTCTGGAATATTTCTCACAAAGGAAAAATAATTATTTGGGGAATGCACTTACTGCAATCAAACTCATTTGAGTTGGAAAATGGACCTTTACACCAAATCCAATAACTTAACAATGGGATTAGAAGCTTTTAAAAATTATTAACCTCCGTCTCTGGGCGCTGTGACTCACGGCTGTAATTCCAGCACTTTGGCAGACAGAGGCAGGTGGATCGCTTGAGATCAGGTGTTCGAGACCAACCTAGTAACCACGGTAAAACCCTGCCTCTATAAATACAAAAAAACAAAAATCATTAACCTCGAGCGAGTCAAGTCGATCTGCAGACTGAAAAAAAAGAAGTGAAACAATTCTTATTTAAAAAACAATCAAAAAACTGGGTAAAGCGGGCACACAACCATACTTAAAAAGATGTTTCCAACACACTGAAGGTATTTAACTAAGGCCCACAATTACAGTTATGATAGAAACTGTCAACTAAAAGGCACGAAGTTAAGCTGAGACAGTTACTAACATCCCTCGAGTAGCGTTTTTTGTTGCGATTCGGCGCCGCACCCTTCACCCCGCCCTCTGGGCAGGAACCTAGAAAGGAAGGGTGGTACATTTCTAAAGCAGGCCACCCACACATGAATGAAGCAGCATTGCAGGCTGTCAACAACCGGGTCTCTATTTTCTCTCCTCCTCAGGCGCCCCGCCCGTGCGAGACATCAGCTCCCGAGGGAGCGTCAGTTGCAGATCGCCCAGGCGTAAGAGGTGGCGAGAGGCCACCACGGTTGCCAACAGTTGGCGTTCCCAGGTTGCCCGGTGTGACGCAGCAGCCCCCGCCCGGGCCCTGCGCCCTGGCGATCCGACGCAGCCGAGGCCTGTGCTACCGACCCTTCGCGCGACCGGGCCCTTTAGCTCATTCAACGCTGCCCTTCCGCGGCTTCCCGAGTCCCATCGCTGTCTCTCCCCATCCCTGTTCCTCCCCGGTTCCTTGTCAGTCTCTGCCGCGACGTCCTTGCGCAACCATCCCGAGTCACATTAGCGCCCATACCCGCACGGAGCGAGCCTGCAGCTCCCACTTCCCGGAATTCAACGCCGGGCCACTAAGGGCGGGTACCCAAGCGAGGATCAGCGCACTACGGCCGCAGCCAGAGTCCGGCGGCCTCCGCGCAGCCTGCGTGCGCACTCCCATTCGTGCGCGTGCGCGCACTCGCCCTTTGCCCGCCCCAGCACCAATCGCTTTTTTCCTACGCCCACGACTCTTTAACGTAGTCCCTCCCGCCGCCCGCGCGCAAGCAAAACGGGTTTGGCGTGCGCGCGCGCCCCCGCCCGCTCGCCCTTCTCGCGCTCGGTCAGGAAGGGGAGTGAGCACAGGCGCTTACGTCGCGCGGGAGGCGGAGGCGACGGCGACCTCGGTGGCGGCGGCGGCTACGACGGAGACGGTTGCGCTCGCTCGCTCTGTCGGCGTCATGGCGGCTGCCGGGGGCAGATAAGCGGCGGGAGCGGGAGCGCGCGCGCGACAGCGGCGGCGGGGACGACTCGTTACTTCTAGCTCTTGCTGCCCTCGCCCTTGGTGCTTCAATAATGAATTGATTGTTGGATCCACTTCGCAGGGGATCGCGCGTTGGTGCCGCGGGCCGGGGCTTCCCCTTCCCCTCCGCGTCTTTCCCCTTCCCCCTCCCTCGCACGGACTCTTGCTTACCCCGAGACACCCGGAGCCCTAGGACTCGGTGGCGGAGATCCTGGGCGCGGGGGAGGCCGTCGACCCGAGTCGGCTCCCTCCGCCCCGCCAAGCCCGCCGGTAAGAAAGGGGGCGGCGGGTAGGACAGGAGCTGGCCGGGTGGAGGGCGGGCGCGGCGCGGTGCCCGGGCGGCGGCCCAGCGGCCGGGCGAAGGCCGGGCGGCTCTGTGAGGGCCGGTGGCGGTGTACGGGCCCCGCGCGCAGGGGGCGTGTGGCGGCGAGCACAGGCCGGCGGCCGCAGAGCGCATCCTCGCTCTGGCCTGGCGGCCCTCCCAGGGCCTCTTGAGCTTGGTGCTGACCGGGCCGCGAGAGGAGACCCGCGAATGGGGAGTACTTAGCCGGTGCGTCGGTCCTGCGGCGACCCGGGCTCCCAGCACGTGGGGAGCGGCGGGGAGGGGGAGGGGGAGGGGGCGGCGGCTCGGGCGAGCCTGGGAGGGCGCGGGGCGGGTCTGCGGGAAGTTTGAGGCGGGAAGAGGGACTCCCGGACCGGGAAGGAGGCCCTGGGAGAGGGGGGCAGGTCCGCGAGGGAGGCTGATTGGAGCGCTTTGGATGGATGAGCGAGGAGGATGGTTTCCAAACCTCTTTAGAGTACCGCTTTAAAAACTTACCGGTAGCAGAGCAACTGCTAAAAGACAGGATTGAAGAGGTTTAATGACTTAGGGTATTCATTGTTGAGATGCTTGAGAGGACGAGGAACTGTGTGCACTTCGAGCTTCAGAACTAGAGTTGTGAAAAGGGTCTCAGACAGGACTTACTCGGATAAGGGAGATGGGGGGGGAAGGAAGTTAAAATGTTCAGAGAAAGCCATTTTGAGGGACGTAAAGAAGGTGAAAAGGAACGAAAAGGGGAGTTAACTTTTTAAACGAAGAAACAGGAAAGGGAGTTTGTTAGCATACTTAGATTTTTAAGACTTAATTGTTCAGTAAGGTTCTTTGACTAGGGTTGAGATTAATATTTAACATTAGGAATAAATGTGTTGAGTAGAATGATTACTTTTTAGATAACCTGTTCTCGCAGAGTCTACTGGACTGTAGTCTAGAGAATTAACATCCTGATCCAGATGCAGACTTTGCTGTGATTGAGTTGGTAACAGTCTGTTTCCCTCCCTCTTTTGTGGAATGGAAATAATTGTAGGAGTGAATTCTCTTTGCTGAGGTCGGAGGACAGCTCTGCTCTCAGTTGGCTGTCTCGGTACTTTCTGGCTGGGGAAGGATCTGACGTCTCCTTCCCCCGCTTCTTCCTCTCCCTCCCCTGCCAGAGATCTCCTTTGTTTATTCGTGGATGGCTTGTAGGTAATTCTCCAGTGTTGTATTGAAATCTTGAAAGGTGGAAATGGTGTGCCTTGGATCATTATTCTTGCCCCAAATCTTTTACTAAAGAAATCAGATATAGTGTATATTCTATTACCTTTTTTTTCCCAACAGAATAAAAACCAAGTGAAAAACTGGATAGGTATTTTTAAAATTTTATCCCACTTGCCGTTTACCTGTGAAAGAACATATTTATTTGGACTTAGGCATTTTTGTTGAGATGATGTGATACCTTTTATTTGCCTGTTCCTCCCATGGGAGCATTTTCAAAACTTTGTCACTCAGGTATATGAAGTTCTTAGTGATAGGAATGAGGGCTTGATCAAAGGTAGCCTTTTCCCTCCCTCACTTCATTTATTTGACCAAGTTATCTAATAAGACTCCGTTATCTACTCTTGGGATATATGTATGGGTTACCACCTTGCTTTAGTAGTCTGTATATAGATATATAGATACATATACACATTGTTAGACAGTTGCAATTGGTCTCTAAAAGTCTTATCACTCCACAAATATTTTAATTTTTTCTGTCCGAAGTATATTAGCAGTAGCATACTAAATTCTGGTTAGTAGTCAGGTCCAGAGTGTAGTTAGTAGATATATAGATATTTTAAGTATTTAATAAAAGGCCCCCACTTCTTCCATACCACTTCGAATCTAATTGGCCTGCATAGATTTGTACGTTTTAAACACGGCATATTTACCTTTTTTCTGCAGGAAGTTTTCTTAATTTGTTAATATATTTTCTTTAGGTGAATCAAAGGAGAGTCCCAGAAAACCTGTGAATGTTGAAGAAAATTCATCTGTGAATTTTTATATTCAAAGAGGAGTTAGTATTTATATTCATCTTTTAAACTGGGAAGATTTATATTTTACTTTAAAACTTCTTGATAATTTACAATGAATGGACACAGTGATGAAGAAAGTGTTAGAAACAGTAGTGGAGAATCAAGGTAAGCACTTTATTATCAGTTGTTTTCTATGAAGAGAATTGAAAACTTGACTATTTTTTCTTTATTTTTATTATTGTTTAGTTTTCCTCATCGGTAGCAGAGTTTTCAGGTTTTCCTCTTAGCTATTCAATATTAAAAAAATTCTAATATACAAAGCTTTTTTTGTAATACAAATTTAATTTTATTTGATACACAGTAGGTCTTAAATATAGAAAGTTCTTGTTTATTTAAATCTATTTGGAAGTTTATATTTGAGCTAATAATTTAAGCTGAAGCATGTAAAAAAGAGATTTAAATTATTTTGTTAGTGAAATTTCTAGATGAAGGCAATAAGAATTTTTTCACTCATCTTTTTCTGGCATTTTGTCTTCTATACCTGTACTGTCGAGTGTGGTAACCATTAGCCGCATGTGGCTATATAAACTTCATTTACAAAATACTCAAAATTCACTTAGTCATACTAGATACATTTCAGGTGCTGAATAATCACATGTGGCTAGTGGCTTCCATATTTGACAGCCCATAGAAAACATTCTGTCACTGCAGAAAGTTTTAGACAGTGCTGAGCCGGACATTTGTTGAAATACTACTGCGGCCCTGTTTTATTTTCAGATTGGAGTTTTAATTATCTGGGAAGGAGTTAAGAGTTCTTGCTTGGGTCAAGTGTTTGCAAAGAAGATTTCTCAAATTCGGTAGCTCCCAAATTTTGAGTTATCTGTACATTAATTTACAATCCTTGTAGTTACATGCACTTAACACATATAGAAATTAGGAATGTGGGCATTGGAGTCAGACTGTCTGTTTACTTATCCTAGTTCTACCTCTTATTAATTGTGTGAATTAGGGCAAATTACTTAATCTCTGATGATCTGATTTTTGCCCCATGCAGAGTGAATTACACTATTGTTTATCTTATTTAAAATTCATGGCTGAGCTTGGTGGATCATGCTTGTAATCGCAGCACTTTGAGAGGCTGAGGCAGGAGGATCACCTGACCTCAGGAGTTGGAGACCAGCTTAGGCCACATAATGAGACCTTGTCCCTGATTTATAAAAAATAAAATTAAAAAAAAATTGTGGATTGAGATGCTTCATGTAAAGGGCTTAAAATATTTTCTGATATAATGAGCACTGAATATATTTGCTTGTAATCAGCATGTTTTATGTAATAGGATAGTATATAACAAAAATATTAATTACAGTGATGGAAAAATGGAGGTGGACAAGAAACAGGAAAGTTTTGGCAATTAGGAAGATTAAGAAAAGATGTTGGATAGAAAACTAAGTAGTGGTATTTATATTTAATCTGAAATTTGGAATTTTCTTTTTCTTTTTTCTTTTTTGAGACAAAAGTCTCACTCTGTCACTCAGGCTGGAGTGCAATGGCTCAGTCTCGGCTCACTGCAACCTCTATCTCCCCTGTTTAAGCAATTCCTCTGCCTCAGCCTCCCAAGTAGCTGAGATTACAGGTACACACCACCACGCCCAGCTAATTTTTTTTGTATTAAGACAGCCTTGCTCTGTCACCCAGGCTGGAGTGCAGTGGTATGATCTCGGCTCACTGCAACCTCCACCTCCCAGGTTCAAGTGATTCTCCTACCCCATCCTCGAGTAGCTGGGTTTACAGGTGCTGGCCACCACCCACAGCTAATTTTTGTATTTTTTTGTAGAGATGGGGTTTCACCATGTTGGCCAGGCTGGTCTCGAACTCAAGTGATCTACCTGCCTCGGCCTCCCAAAGTGTTGGGATTACAGATATGAGCTACTACACCAGCCTGACACTTGGAATTTTCTGACCTTGCTAGGTATACGTTAGTTTATCAGCTTTCCTAGGTATGTATTGTTTAGATAAACAAGAACGTCATAGAGAATAAAATAAGGAACGGTTATGGAAGGCAGCATTATTTAACAAGTGTTGGTCTAGGAGCTATAAAACCTGAGTTGATGCTATCTCTGCATTAATTAGATCTCATGTGATTGCCTCAACTCTAAGGATTGAACTGATAATTGAAGTTTCATCTTAATTACGAAGTGCGTCGTAAACTTTCAAACAGTAAAGTTTTGCTAGAATCACCAGAGTTGAGGTTTAATTAAAACACTTTTGAATCTCAGCTTTGATTCAAATCTCTATAGGTATACTGACGACTGACCATAGTTAAGTAAATGGAAGAGTCATATTGTCCACCCACAACTTTTTCTTTTTTTTTTTGAGATGGCCTCACTCTGTTGCCTAGGCTGGGGTACAGTTGTACAGTCTTGGCTCACTGCAGCCTCTGCTTCCGCCTCCTGGGCTCAAATGATTCTCCTACCTAGCCTCCTGACAGGTGTGCACGCCACCACGCTCAGCTAATTTTAAAATTTTTTGTAGAGATGAGGTCTCACCATATTGCCTTTGCTGGTCTCAAACTCATGGGCTCAAGCTGTCCTCCCAGCTTGGCCTCCCAGTGTGCTTGGATTACAGGTGTGAGCCACCATACCCAGCCTCACATTTTCTTGCTCATTGTTGCAATGAAATGGTTAGTAGGTAGAAATATCTAAAGGAATCACAGGAACCAAACTACTCATAAAATAGGAAATAAGAATCTTGAGAGTAAATCTTCTTGTTGGATATGGAGACATATCATGTGCTAGTATATACCTGTTCCAATATTTTATGTTTTTCTGCCATATCTAAAGTGAGGAGGAGTAATAAGTCCAATTTGATACTGCAGGTAGAAAAACTTGTGAAATCAAATTTAAGAAATCTTACGACGCGTACGCAAATAATTGCAAAGCATATTTCTTTAATTATGCTGAGTTGTTAATTCTACCATACGGTTTTGTTTGCTTCTGAAAAGTGTGGTTATCAAGTTATCTAGTTTACAACTGCTTTGGAGTTTGTCAGGTGGGAGACCTTCTGTTTTGCCTTCATTTTCTTTCTTACTAGTGTTCTGCTCTGCTCTGCTGTCATTATTAGCACTCGGTTCCCACACACTTCCCGAGAAGCTTTTGTCATAAAGCAAAGAAAATTGTGCCTAGTTAAAAGACTGAGAAGGTGAGCTTTAGAGGTAGAGGGATTTTCTTGAAAATAAACAAAAGTTTCTATAACTGTGAATATTAATATAAAGTAACTTTTTTCTTTTTTTGAGCCAGAGTCTTGAGCTGTTACCCAGGCTGGAGTGCAGTGGCATGACCTTGGCTCACTGTGACCTCTGCCTCCCAGGTTCAAGCAGTCCTCCTGAGTAGCTAGGACTATAGGCGTGTGCCACTGCATCTGGCTGATTTTTGTATTTTTAGCAGAGATGGGGTTTCATAATGTTGGCCAGGCTGTTCTTGAACTCCTGACCTCAGGTGATCTGCCTGCCTCAGACTCCCAAAGCACTGGGGATTACAGGCATGAGCCATTACACCTGGCCCCTAATATAATTAGATGAGAAATATACTTTGTTTTTAAAGTTGATATTCATTGTAAGTATTTTTTTAAAGTAAATTTTGGCTTTTTGTTGGCTAGAATTCTAAAATGTATTTTTGCTTCAGAATTTCCTTTTTGAAAATTTATTAAATGGAATAGAATTGTGATTTCATTTGGCATTTGAGGTTGGTACAGTTAGCTTTCTTTTGAAAAAAAATTATTTTAAGTGTTCTTTCTGTCTGGAGAGCTCTCTATAACTGTTAACTGAAGGGAAGAATAATACACAGGAAAATATGTCTCTTTGGCAGTGATACTGCTGACAGTCTTGAAATTTATTTACTAAGAAATGTGGGCCAGGATGCACCTGTATAACAGTTACAGCTCAACACAAAGTTTTATATAACTGAAGTTAGGCTTTTTAAAGATAATGCTGGAAGATTTCAATGCATCAATTTGCAGCTGTGTGGATTTGCGGTGGTATTTGCAACCAAATTTTTCAAATCCTGGTAGACTTTTTTTTTTAGTTTTAAAGTTATCTTGAGTGATGATTTTATTCAGGAATGGATATATGATTGAAGATGAGAATGATATATGACTTTCAAAGTTACTACTTTTCTGTGTATAGTTGTAAGATAATGTGTGGGCAAGCATTAATGTGAGATTTCCCCTTTTGCTCTGCTTAAGTAGTTGCTTATTTAAGATATTGATGACTGATTGGGTTATAGATGGTGCAGTTCAGTGTTTTAAAATGAGAATTTCTTTATGATAAAGAAATGGAGAAAATGTTTCAACTTTTTTTTTAATGGAAAATATTTAAAACTACAGAAATAGAAAAGCTGCTCCAGTTGTGATCTGTGGACCAGCAGTGTTAGTGTCACCTGGGAGCTTATGATAACTGTAGGGCCTTGTGCCTTATCAGAGACCTACTGAATGAGAATCGTCATTTTAACAAGATTCCCATGTGATTCTTATGTTTTATGTTCATATACATTTATATGAAGCTATTCATCTGGAGTCATAGCATCTTGCCACTTTTTTTGTTATTGATGTTGTCACATACGGTTTTAATTTTCTGGGAACCTCCAGTGAACTGTGTCTTGAGCCAGAATAGCAAGAAGCTAGGTAAGTTTCATTTTTCTGGAAACAGTAACAATGAAAACCAGTGATTATTGAGCTCTTACTCTGCCTTAACTTAGCATGAGGCACATAGCATTGTGCATTACTTGAATTATCACAGTTCATCCTCACAAAATTCTACTGATGTATACAGTGTTATGATTCCCACTTTCCAGATGGAGAAATAAGATTTATAGCCATTTTTTAAAAATTCTTTTTAAAAAACCATTACGTAAACTCTATGCTTTACCTGGATTTCATTGATTTTTTCTTCCCCTTTAACTCCCTCTTTTCTGTTGTAGCATTAAATCCAGAGTACCACATTGCATTTAGTTGTCAGATCTCCCCAGTCTCCTTTCATCTGTGAGAGTTTCTAAGTCTTTCCTTAGTTTTTATGATCTAAACAGTCTTGAGAAATACTGGCCACGTGTCCTGTAGAATATCTTGAAATCTTGGTTTGTCTTTTGCTTTGTTTTGTTTTAGATGTAGTCTTGCTCTGTCACCCAGGCTGGAGTGCAATGGCGTGATCTCGGCTCACTACAACCTCTGCCTCCTGGGTTCAAGCGATTCCGCTGCCATAGCCTCCTGATTAGCTGGGACTACAGGTGTATACCACCATGCCTGATTAATTTTTGTATTTTTATTATAGACTGGGTTTTGCCATGTTGGCCAGGCTGACCTAAGGTGATCTGACCTAAGGTGATCCTCCCGCCTTAGCCTCCCAGAGTGCTGGGATTACAGGCATGAGCCACCACGGCTGGCCTTGACTGTTGTTCTTAGGATAAACTAGGGTTAGGTTTTTAGAAAGAATAACACAAAGATTAAGTGTGCTGGTCACGTCATATGGGAAACATGATATCCACATGACATTACTTGTGGTGTTAACCTCTGTTACTTGGTCAGGGTAGTATTTGCAAGTTTCCCTTGCAAGGAAATTTATACGTCATTTATATATGTATGGATTTATGTATATGCTTTGAGTTGTAATCCACTAAAGTGGGATCTCCTAAAGTGGATTACAACTCAAAGCGTAAAGAACATGTTTGTATCCCATTTTAGTAGATTATAACTCAAAGCATAAAGAACATGTTTGTAAATAATATTCTTGTATTTATGTATAATACATACTTTGAGTTGTGATCCAGTAAGTTGACTTGTTACTTGAATTGATCTAGCCTTGGCTTTTGGAAGCTTTTTAGATTGGCTTGTATGTTTCTTTTACACACTCCCTTACTTTTACCCTAGAGTCAGCCACTCTCCAAGAAGCCTTGGTTCCTTGTTCCTTTTTTTTGGAGAATAGTATTAGAAACCAAGATTTGGTTACTGGGTATTCTTGTTGATATTCGAGCATCACTGCTTTTATCCCCTCTTAGTGAACAAAGTGGACAGAGCTAGGTAATATATGTAGATATACTATGTGTACTTACATATCTGTAGTCATTTCTGTATCTTTGCATCTGTATACATATTAACTTATACATAAACATGAGTTCATACTGATGGCTCCAATTCTAATCCTGTACTACAAGGTTCATTCTAACCTTCCTTTCTTATTCCTTTGTAACTCCATATCCAACAGTGAGAAACGTGGCTCTCACTATCCACCACTTATGTGCTTATATGTTCACTCCTAATATACATGTAAAACAGTCAGAATTTCTAGGATGTACATTGTCAGGAGAAACTAATTTCCTAACTAAAATACAGTGTTTATGTGCAGTGCATTTTATTATTTAGCCTTTAAGTTTCTAGTCAAAACACTGTTTTCTGATGTTGGTCAAGTTCATTTTTCCCTCACTCCTTTGAGTGTGATTATGTGATAAATTTGTGATAAAATTAATTTGTCACAATCTGCATTCCATCCTGTGATGATCATCACACTGGTTGATTTTTAAAACTTGAGTATATTAACATTTGTTCCATGATACACAGTTCTATGGGTTTTGACAAGTGCATAGAATCATTTATTGTCTGCTCCAGTACTGTATAGAACAATTCCTTCATCTTAAGAGGTCCCTCTGCCAGATCTACTGAACAAGAATTTCCATTTTAACAAGATTCCCAAGAGAACTGTATTCATGTTAAATTCATATGTATGTATACAAAGCTGTTCACCTATAGTCATTCAGCATCTTGTCATGTTTTAAAGTTATAAATTAACTTCAAGAAAGATTATTATAATCTAGGGGTGATAATGAAATAGCCAGTCTAAATATACAATTGAGTATATTGAAATTTGTGGGGCCAAATGGGCATGGAAGTGAGGTAAAAAAATAGAGGATAAATTACTAGTGTCATGTAATGAGCTACTTGGAAAGTTTTCATACCATGCTTTAACATTTGTAATTTTAATGATGAGAAATGATGTAGTTTGAAAAGAAAGGAAGAAAAATGGTATATATTCAGAAGGGTGATGGAAAGGAAGATTTTTAGGGAAGTCATAGTCCCCCAATAAAGAAGTACAAGTCTCCTAATAAGGAGAATGTGTTAGACATCTAGCTTTGCAGTTCTTTACCCAAGATTTATGCATTGTTACAAGTTTTTGTGTGGCTTAGTTCCAGGTGAAGGAAGGAGAAAAAAGGAAGCATAGCAGAATAAGTACTACCCATGGGGAGTGCATTCCCCGTGTGAGTGGTTTGAAACTATTAGTTTTAGGGAGAGATTCCAGGAATCTTGTGCTAGAATCAACTTGTATATGTGACTGAGAAAATTGGTGTTATGATTTGAAAATACATGATCTATCACTATGATGAGGTGACTGTTCAGTCAAAAGTCAACTTGAAATGTTAAATTGCACTCAAGTTTCTTTGGTGTAGATAGATTGAGATCCAAGTTATTGAGATTAAAATATGTAGAGACAAAGCTGGAGATGTGCAAAGTTCTGTTCCAACAGTACTGACTTCTGGAATTGAGTATCCACAATATCTCTCAGAACTGACGCATAAGGCACAAGAATAGTGGGATACTCGTTTCTTAATAAAATTGACTCCCAATAGCTATTTCTCAGTTCTACTGTTGTTGCTTTCAGAAATACAGGTGTTTGTTTTCATAATGATTGAGCAATGACTATGTGGTAGATACCATGGGATTCTAAAATTTGAGTTCCTTTAAAGCTTATAATCAAGAAAGAGATAAAAGTTCAAAAATACATGTATGTATCAGGTGGATGCCGTAAATGCAGAGAGATATGAAAATCTTTGCTAGTTCAAATGTAGGAGTGAAGTTTGATCATAAGGACAAATATCAAGCCCAATATTAAAATGAGGAGTTTTTTTTTTGTTTGTTTCTTTGTTTTTGGAGGGAGCGTTTAAAACCATGATAATCTTAAATTTCATATGTATTAAAAATGTCCTGGTAATGTGACTTCAGTGGTAAGGCATTTTGATAGGCCTAGGCAAAAAGCTGAGTAATTTAATCTTTATACTGAAGAAAAGTATGTTAGTAGAAGATAGTGAGTCCTAGGATCAAGAGTTTTTATGTCAAGGGATGGGGCCATTTGAAAAGAGTCAAATAACAGTCTGAATTCCCACAAGACTAAAACAAGGAGTCGTCTTGTTTTTGTGCTTGAGATTGATTATTGTTACTTCTATAATACTGTTGTTATAGTTCTAAATGACTCAGTCCTCAGTTACATTAGTAAAAGGTAGGGCTTTGATGTGAAAGGAAACTTTATAAGAAAAAGAATTGTAAATTGGGTATGAAAATTCTAAATAATCTTTTATCTATTCCAGTTTTAGGATGTATTTTGTACTGAAAGATTATCCAGCAACCTAGTGTCTGATACATACTACATTATTTCTTTCACTTTTTAAACCAGATGACTCACAGTAAAAGTTTTTTCTTAGGTGCAGTACACACCCCATAGGTATATGCAGACAGGTGAAATACTAAATAACAAATAAATAATTGTGTTTAAAATTATATATTGCTGGTAACTTCATTTTTTTTGTAACAATATTCACTGAAGTAATTTAAAAGCATATAAATATTTAAGACCTTTTTTTTTTTTTTGAGACTGAATTTTGCTCTGTCTCCCAGGCTGGAGTGCAGTGGCACGATCTTGGCTCACTGCAACCTCTGCCTCTGGGGTTCAAGCTATTCTCCTTCTGCAGCCTCCAGAGTAGCTGGGATTACAGGTGCACACCACCACCCCTGACTAATTTTAGTATTAAAGCCTTTTTTAAAAAGCAAACTAAATATCAATAATCTCTTTAAAATTGAACATTTATTTGTTTGTTTATTTATTTTTTGAGACGGAGTTTTGCTCTTGTTGCACAGTCTGGAGTGTAGTGGCGCAATAACAGCTCACTGCAGCCTCCACGTTATGGGGTCAAGCGATTCACCTGCCTCAGCCTCCCATATAACTTTTATATGTATCTTATGAAACTATTATTCAGTGACTTGTAAATGTATGTATATATAGCCCTTATTTCTCATCTGGTCATTTTCTGCTTACTAGAAAATACTTACTTTTGAGTTTACCCCAAGTTCAACGTAACTAAATAATCATCTTTGAAATTAGTCATGCTAAAAGTTACTCTTCCTAGTGTCTTTCCACTTTTAGCAGTTCTAATTTCTTCAGTTAGAAACTTTAAGGCGATAGGATCATGTTGTACTTTAAGAAGAGTTAATACAGTTTTGTCTTGGATTGGTAGATTAGAATACTGAAAGGAACTGTTGTTTTTGCTGATGAGTGCCTAACAAAGCAGTGAAACTACCTGGTTTTCAGAGTTGTACAGATGAGAAGATGTTTTCTGAAACCTTTTGTAGCTCTTATTTGTACTATTTCATCAAACTTTTTATTTGTGTTTATGTGTGTGTATACTGCTTCATGACGTAAAATGTATTACATAGGTGATGGTCCAAAAAGTCTGAAAGCCATTGCTTGACTGGCCGCTAATTCTTAAAACTTAGGATTTAGTCATTGCCTGCTACTTTCCAGATTCTTTCTGCAGTGATGCTGAAGTGAAAAGTGGTCTATACAATAAAATAAAGGCCCTGACTTTATAATTTTCAAGACCTAGTTAAGATGTGTGTGTGTGTGTGTGTGTGTGTGTGTATAATTGTAATATGATCTGTGCCTGGAGAAACCAGGGAATGACTACCTAAAGGACATAGTTTTGAACAGCTTTATTTTTGAATAGTCTTGAAGAGTGAAAAGTTTTATCGATTGTTTTGGAGTGAAAGTATTCTTCAGACAGAAAAGTATAGAGAAAGGTACAGATGCTAAGTTCTAAAATCACTCCCCACGAAATCATGCCTGTGATTGCATTTCCCCCATTTCCAATTCCTGAATCAGGAATTGGACCAGTTTTATTTTTCTTATTTTATTTTATTTTTTTGAGATCGAGTCTTGCTCTGTTGCCAGGTTGGAGTGCAGTGGCGCAATCTTGGCTCACTGCAACCTCTGCCTCCCGGGTTCAAGCATTCTCCTGCCTCAGCCTTCCGAGTAGCTGGGATTACAGGGATGTGCCACCACATGCAGCTAATTTTTTTGTGTTTTTAGTAGAGATGGGGTTTCACCACGTTGGCCAGGATGGTCTAGATCTCTTGACCTCATGATCTGCCCACCTTGACCTCCCAAAGTACTAGGATTACAGGCGTGAGCCACCATGCCCGGTCTATTTCATCTTTTTGCTTTCACTTAAAGTATTTCTTTTTTTCTATGGCATTTTGTTCTAATAGAAACTCTAGCTCACTACTCATTAGTTGAGGAGATGAGCAGGCGAGTTAAAATTGTGTATGTATAAAACCTGTTCTTTCCAAAATGTTTATTTCACAAATGTTAGTAGTGTGTTAGCTAGAGAAACAGGATACTATATTAGAGACCTCAAAACACAAGGGCTTAAATGTAACTACTTATTTCACTCTCAGGTAAGTGAGTTCTGTCCTTTAAGATTATCCAGGTCCCCTGGCTAGTGAGCACCCTTGCTCTTCTTAATGTATGATTTCTAATAATCTAGTGGTTGCCCTTTTCAGCTAGCAGGGAGGAGATGCAAAGTGGGAGGATTTAAGGCAAGCCACTTCATTTTTAAGGCTATGATGTAGAAATCACACATCACCGTCACTTCTAGCTGTATCTTGTTGGCCAGAACCTACTCACATGATTACTCTGAACTGTAGAAGATACTGAGAAAGCTAATCTTTAGCTGGGTGGGCATGTGTCAACCAAAACTGGGGGGGATGGTTATTAATACTAGAAGACAAACAAAATAGATCCTGGGTGGATGGGGAGGGGCGCATTTTCTGCCACAAACATTAATAGATTTTTTTTTAAATAAACTACTTTCCTAAGAAATTAGTGGCTTTCGTTTTTCTGAACTTCCTTTCAGTTCTCCATATGTATTCGTAATTGGTATACTTGTTATTACAGTGTTGGCATTTATTTACACAGCCTTCTCTGAGCCTCTATTTATTTGTTTATAATTTGAAAATAAAAGGATTAAATAAGAACCTACTGACACATAGTACCAACTAATAACATCATATTTTTTTATTAAATAATTTGTTTTGAAGATATGTGATTTTATTCATAGACATTTTCTGTATTTATACTTATAAATATGATAGTCCAAAGAACATCTAAAGCAAATTTTGAAGTAATGATTCTCATTTTGAACTGAAGAAACATCAGTGGTTTTTATCTCTCATATCAATATTGAACTCCTACTATATGTTAGGCAATTATGTTTTAATCTCTTTTCATCTTCCCAGTAATCTTGAAATATTTTTATTAGATCTGTGTGGTAGAAACCTGAGGCTCTTCTAACCAGTGTACAGGTACAAATACAATTAGAAGGAGAAGAAAAGGCTAAAGAACTAGAGGAAAATAATTCATGTTTGAACTTCAGAACATCAAGTTAGTCCCAAATTTCCCCTGTAAGTGTGTGTCCACAAATTCTTTCAAGAATTCCCTAAAAGAAGGCTGCCTCCCCTTTTTTTAAGAGTTGGGGTCTGTCTCTTGTCCAGGCTAGAGTCATAGCTCATTGCAGCCCCAAACCCCTGGGTTCAAGTGATCCTCCTACCTCAGCCTCCTGAGTAGCTAGGCCTGCAGGCATGTGCCACCTCGCCTGGCTAAGTTTGTATTGTTTTTGTGGAGACAGGATCTCATTATGTTGTCCAGGATGATCTCAAACTCCTGGCCTCAAGTGATCTTCCTGCCTCAGCTTCCCAAAGTGTTGGGATTACAGGTGTGAGCCACCATGCCTAGCAAGAAGCTCTTTTGAATGGCATTGATACTTAAGCAGTAGCTATAGGTGGAAGGGAACAAGAGGCATAGAATGAGAATTTAGTGCAGTATGCTCTGTTCTTTAGTAAATACAATTCTTTGATTTGTGTGTTTATAGCTCTCTTTGTCAAGCACACAATTCTCCATTATAATTCTGTGGAAAATTAGTTTACCTTCTATCAGGGTTTTCCCAACACCCCTTCCTGGAATCTAATTCATCTAAATACTATTAACAGGTTAAAAAAATAAAGAAAAAGTAGGGAAATTATATATACAAAAAAATATGTGCTAAGGACAGAAGTAAATAAATGTGTATGTTATTTAATATAATTGAAAATAACAGATCTAAGGCTTTGGTATAGGCAGTCTTATTTACATACAATGTTTAAATACGCATAAACAGTCTCTTTTCTAGTGCTACTAGCAGTTTCTAAGGTGGCTGTTTATACATTTGACTTTGCTTTCTTTATTTTATTTTAATTTTTTAAGAGAGACTCTCACTTTGTTGCCCAGGCTGGAGTGCAGTGATGCGATCTCGGCTCACTGCAACCTCCACCTCTCGGGTTCAAGCTATTCTGCCTCAGCCTCCCAAGTAGCTGAGATTACAGGTGAGCACCACCATACCTGACTAGTTTTTGTGTTTTTAGTAGTGGTGGGGTCTCACCATGTTGTGCAGGGCTGGTCTTTAACTCCTGGCCTCAGGTGATCCACCTGCTTTATCCTCCTACAAAGTACTGGGCTATAGCTGTGAGCCACCGTGACCAGTCTTGACATTTGCCTTCTTTAATGTTCATTTTTACCTTTTCAGATTTTTTTTTTTAAGTTTTGTTCAGTCATTTTATTTCTATTGGCCTAGTTTTGCCAATTTATTGACACATTATGTATTAGATAATTTTGTTTTTATTTTTCTTGTTGAATGTTTACTTGTCTGTTACGTTCACTTGACTTCTGCGGCTTTTAAATTTTTGCATTGTTGTACATTTTTACTACGTGCAAAGAAGATTTCACAATCTTGGATGTTAATGAAGAAAACTTGTGATATAGTAGGTTGCAAAAATCACAACTTTTACATTTCAATATATATTTTTTTGTTATTTTTTTTTTCTTTAGACCATTCTCCATAACAGTATGTATTTTATAATTTAAAAAAGTATTCTTTTACTTAAGGCCTGTATTGTTACTAAATTCAGGAAAATTTACACTGGTTACAATACTTGAATTTTCAGTCTGCATTCCAGTTTGATCAATCATCTTTCAGTACAGAGATTACATATTGCATGTGACTGTCATATCTCTTTAATCTGGACAGTTCTCTTTGTCTTTCATGACATTGGCATTTGAAAAACTATAAGCTAATTATTTCATAGAATATATTTCTCATTTTGGGTTTTTCTGGTATCCCCATAGGATTAGATCCAACTTACGCATTCCTTACTCTGCATACCCGGCTGGAGAACTTGTAGGTAATGATACAGCTTTCTCAGGTGTTTCACAGCTGGAGCTCACATTGTCTGTCTGCCCCTATTAGTGACGCTACTTTCAATCATTAGGACATGGTGTCCAGTTTCTCCACTGTGATTTCTAATTTATCTGTTACAGCTAAGAAGCAATTTGTGAGGAGACACTTTGAATCTGTGTAAATATCCTACTCAGCAGACTCTTCCCCTAGATTTAGCATCCATTGATGATTTTTTGCCCAAACCAGCATTTTCTATGATGATTGCATAATAATGGTTTTCTAAGAGTACTACCCTGTCTGCATTTGCCAGTTGACATTCAGAGCTCTCTTAGAGCCCTCTGTTTCTGTCATCAGCACAGACTCAGGGGTTCCTGTTTTGAGTAATGATCCTTAATTGTCTTCTATTTTTATGCTCAAATCAGATTTGTTCAATGGAAGCCTCCTCAAGTTGGTTCCCATATCCTTTTGTTTTTCCTCTGTCCTTTTTGACATGCTTCCATATTTTTTCTTCTCATTTTAGCCCAGGATGATTGTTAGACTCATCTTGTACTTTTCCGATTGCTGCCTTAGAATCTGCCATTTCTCGAAGAAGCTGTAGTTTATTTAAGTGTGGAATAGTATTTAGAAGTCAAGATTTAGGTGCTAGGTGATTGTAAATTTAAAACTTCAGAGAGGATAAGTTTATGTTGGTTGATAAATAGCACATCAAAAGACACACTGTTGTAAGTAAAAAAGATATCTGCATAGGGCCATTTTTTGGTATCACTGTTTGTAGAATCAGAGAACTGAAAACAACATGTACATCGTTGAGGGACATGAAACTATGATGCATCTGCAAAATGGAGTATATGCAGTTGCACAAAGAATAGTATGTTTACTACTGTGGAATGATCTCCAGGATATAATGTGTATATGATCTGACCCCATTTATTTAAGAGTGTAAAATATTTTAATGACTATTTATGAAAGGGGGAATATAAACATTCATAGTTTGCTTATATTAAAAAGGGAGAAAATAAAAATTTTTTAAATGGTTACTGTAGAGGAAGAGAGAACATAGTGTAGAGGAGTCGGGAATGGAAGCAGAACTTCTGACTATAATTTGTTCTGTAGCTCTGAAGTTGGATCCAAGTAAATAAAGCAATATAAAATCAGTAAGAAAGCACAGTCTCTATTAAAAAAAGCAAATGATCCTAACTATGCCAAATTGGTGGTCACACAGAGATAAATTATTTTACCTGCCTTTATAGCAGTCATTTGATTGTAGAAGTCAGTATTCCTGAAAACAAAAGGAATTGCGTAGTCATCTTAACTTTAATAATCATATTGTTTATAATGTATTATTTTGAAACTATTAAAAATGAAATAAAGCAAATAAGTAGTGCCATTTGCAACCAGGAAACTTAACCCAAGTGATGACGTGAATATAAAATGAAAGAAGTAGAAAGCCTACAGTTTTGAATTTGAATTACATGAATTCTTAATGTATTTTCTCTAAAAATGCACACATCGTAGCTCATTCCGTTGAAAAATCCTAAATAAGGCAGCCAGTCCAGTGATAATAGGTTCATCTAGTACTCAGATTGCAATTTAGTTTCCAATTTATTGTAAATAGAAGGGCTTTTTGATAAAATGGCTGAGTTATAGCCTGAAGCAAGAAAGACACAAGATGAGCCTGGTACATCCTGTCACATTAGAAAGACAGGTAGGTTATCAGACTACTTCAGGTCTTGTCAGAAGTACTTAGGAGCTAATAAAGGGATTCCTTTTGGCTAAAGATGGGAGAGTTTGGAAATCAAGAATGCTTGACAGTGGATTAAAATTTATTAAATAAATACAAATCCATGAGTTCATAATGGGACTTAAAAATTTTTTGGTCTACTTTGAAGAATGCTGATTTCACTCACTTTGAAAACTGGTAAATAAGGAAAAGAAATGAAGGGCCTTTTCTTATACCTCAGAGTTAACAAATATGAGGGAAAGTTTCACTTTATGGAAGTGTTCCATCTAATAATGAAGAAAAGATGTATTGATTAACTGATGAATATCACCATTTTACTGCGTCTAGTTAATGAATGAAGACATATGATCATCAATGGCTGCTAAAAATATTAGGTTATGAAGTGATGGGGAGCTCTATAATGGTTGGATAAGGCTGGCAGTAGCTGAATCCACAGATTTATTCTAAATCTCACAGAAAAGGAAACAACAAAACATTAAGTGTCTTCTAGTAGAAGTCCACATACCACTTATAAACTATTCTTGTCAAGAAGAACTGAAGTTGAATCTGATCAAGCCTCTAGATATAATAGCCAGTTTGTAAGAAGTACAAGGGACAGAAAAATAAGTTAAATTATAACACAAGGGTGCGCTTAGCAAACTCTGGAAAGCAGAACAGTGGAAGAAACAATCAAGAGACTAAAGGGATAGCCCGATGTGGAAATTTAATATTATTCAATATACTTAATGTTTAATATAATAATATTAAATATCTTTAATATTGAAATGTGATCTTTTAAGATATATTGGAATTGCGGATGTTTACATACAGTTTTTTAGTTGAATCAAGATAGGCATGAGTTGATAATTGTGGAGCTGGGTGAGAGATTCAAGATAATTCATCATATTGCTCTATACATTTGAAATTATATATAAAAATATACTTGAAAAGAAACTTTAATTTGAATTACTATCTTTTAAATGTGATATTTCTCCTTAATTTTCTCTAAGAAAACACTATAATTATATCACAGTATCTATTAATGGTGATTTTTCTTTTGAGAATTGAGTGAGGGATTCAATGGGTTTATTTTTTTCCATGGATCTGTTATCCGAATAAAGAATTTAGTATTTTTAATAATCCACCTACCACTTTAATATTGTGCTAGTGAGATTTAATGTCCTTTGAGGATAACTCTTACGTGTTGTACAGATATTTCAGTTGTATAAAAGACTAGTAACATTGTTTATTACCTAAAATATTAATTGGAGATCAGAGATTTCATAGCCAAATTTGTGAGTTTTACATAAAATATGTAAAACTATATCCCTAGTGTCTCTTTGATTTACTTAGTTACTCATCCATCTACCCATGAAACATCGTGCTCTTCATTTAATACTTGACGTAAGAGTAGCAATAAGTCAGTTCCAGCGCTCAAGGAACATATGGTCTTAGGTAGGGTACGTAAAAACAAAAACACTCAGTGATTATTACATTGTTTGCTTGTAACCAAGATAGAGGTGTGTATTCAAGAAGTTTTGCGAGTGCTGAGGAAGGATACCTAATTTAACGTTGGGTTGGGATAGAGTTGGCAGAGATTTGTTGGAGGAGTAGCTGTGAGGTGGGACTCAAGTTAAAAATTACATAATAAAAAGAGAAGGAATGGTACAAAGGCAGGAAATGGAAAGAGTAAGTGGCTTTCAGAGAATTACATGTAGCTTGTCATGTAAGCTTGAACTTAGGGCTATAAGTGAGCAACTAGCTGAAAATAGATTGGAGATTCCTGAGAGATCTCGTACATGTTTGTTGAACCTTGTTACAGGACAGAAGACTGGAAAGGCCATGATCAGCTTTTTATTTTAGAAAGAGCATTTGCAGCAGAAGGCAGAAATAAAATTACTGTATTAGGGAGAGGCTTTTCATCTATTTTAGCTCAAAGTTTTATGTCTGTAACTTTTTTTCTGGCCCCATATATATTTTTCTTTTCATTTTTAAAAAAATCTCTTTTTTAAAAAAATTACGGAAAATATTTAACATAATTCCAAAACTGAAGACTCATTTCAATTGCTGTTCCTTCTACTCTTCCCTCCTTTTCTCTTTAGGTAATCATATCTGAATTAGTTGGACCATTGTTGCTTTTCAAAAAATACAAGCAAGTATATATAAATATTTTTCCTTCTTATACAAAAGAAGCATTCTATAAACATTTTGTATCTTTTTTTCACTTAAACTGTATCTTAGATCATTCTATAGCAGTAAATAAGATATTTCTTATTCTTTTTTGTATATTCTTTATCCTGCTAAAGAAAAACTCAATAAAATAAATAACCTTATTCAGTATTTCTAACACCTAGGGTAAATACTTTCTAACAATAAACCTGTGCCATTAGAGTAGCCTAGCCTCCAGCTGTTGCTTTATCTCCAAACAGAACCACTTTTGCCTAAAGAATGTGAAAGGAAAGATTTCTATATTAATTTAAGAATTTTGATTTGTTAACAAGCAGTTTTTACTTGCTATGCATCTGGAATGATTAATGAAGATATTAAGAATTACAGACCCATGATAGCCCCACAATTCAATCATTTATCTATCTACTTTTCACATATTTATTGAGCACCCATCTGTGTGGTGCTGTGCTAGGTACACTGGAAGAAAGAAACAGGATCCTCATGAAGCTTTTAAGCAATTGAAGAGATAGTTTTCCGCTTAACTATTTGCCAAAGAATTCATTTAACAGCACTTTCTTCTAAGTGTTTTCTGACTACTATACCAAACCTGGTTGTATCTTTAATGCTCCCCATATATGTAGATCAGTTGTCTTAAGCATAGCAAAGAATATATATCTGTTTATATGACTGTCTTAAGGTGAAATAGTTCTTTTAATGGTAAGGACTTTGTCTCATCTCAGTCTCTCCCCAGTGTCTAACACATGATAGTTCTCAATAAATTTTATTGAATAAATGAAAGATTTGCTTATCTACTGTGTTAAGGGAAAAATAAAATTATATGTCAGGAAAAATATCTTCTAATATCCTTGCTAAAATTTCTCACAAGGGATGCAAGTAAAATATGGCTTTAAAAATTAAAATTTAATATGCTGTTTTTGGAGCTCAAAACTATGTGACCAGAGAGCAGACATGATGGCATAAATGATCATTATAGCATAAGCCTTTAAGAAGCAAATTTTTATTTACCATTTCTACGAATAAAACATTTATTCCATTAGATTTAAAGAAACAACTGTGCTTGTTCATACTTTAAGCATTTATATATCTCACTTGTAGAATCAAAATTCTTCCCGCAAATTTTTATTTCTCTGTTTTCATGCAGAAATTATTAAATCCTTGTTCTGGAAAAAGAGAATTACTGTCCGTTTTCTCAGAGTAGTACCTCCATCTGGTGGCATTTTGGAAAATTACAGAAGAGGACAGGAAGCTTGTATTTTCTTGTGTATCTGTAAACTGTATTACCTGTGGTTTCACATAAAGCCAAATGAAATTATATCAAAAGCTGAGTCTACCATATATACCAGAAATTTAATGCCCTTGTTTTCAACATACAAACAAATGACGTTGGGAATAATCACATAGTCAGCTGTTTCGTCCAGACCATTTCTGCTCTATCTTAGACTAAAAATTAGAAATGAAAAAAAAAGATTATTTATGAAATGTTAATCATGTATGTGTATACACCTTAGGAAATATGAGAATTTGCTGTTTCAGATTTATTAATGAGGAACTTAAGTGATTTTCTCAGACAAGCAGTGTTACTGATGTTTTTAAATAAATTTATTTTATCATAGCTCAATTGTAATAAATTATATTCTCCTGGAGTGATAGAACATAGAAACTTGAAAATCAGCAGAAACTACAAATAAATTTCTGGCTGTTACTGTAAGAATTTTTTTTAACACATTTGATATTTTCTTCACACATTTCCTACTTTATAATTATCAGAGCTTTATAAAGGTAGGTACCATGGCTTCAACTTCTTGATTTCTCAATTTCTAACCTAGGATCTTGTACTTAGTAGATTTTGCATATTGTTTTAGAAGAAGATTACAATCTTATTGCTTATGTTTTAGCCACAAAAATCTGTTATGTCAGAAATCTCTCAACTATGTAATAATCTATCACGTATAAATAGATAAATCTATCAAGTATGACAGTTGTTACTATAACTAAATCAATTCCATTTTTTTGGCCAAAGATAGTTGAAATATTAAGTATGAAGTAAAATTTAATGATTTGGGGCTTTCTACTGACGTCTAAGAAAAATTAAATTCCTAATGAATTTTGTTTGAAATTGTTTATTTTCAAATTATAGCCAGTCGGATGATGATTCTGGGTCAGCTTCAGGCTCTGGATCTGGTTCGAGTTCTGGAAGCAGTAGTGATGGAAGCAGTAGCCAGTCAGGTAGCAGTGACTCTGACTCCGGATCTGAATCAGGCAGTCAGTCAGAGTCTGAGTCAGACACTTCCCGAGAAAACAAAGGTCAAGCAAAACCACCGAAAGTTGATGGAGCTGAGGTAATCAATAAAATACCCAATGGAAGGTAGATTGCTTGTATTACTTTGGGAAAATTTAGAGCATTGGTTTATACCATTCTTAATCTAGCTGTTAGAGAAGATGAAAAATATTATAAAATTTACTTTTAGTGATTCTCACATTCATGTGGTACATCTGTGGACTGATTGGCTTGGAATAGATGCAGTCTCAAACTAGAAAACACAAAGTATAAATCACACACACACAAATTAAACTTTTTCTGCCTCTTGGGCAGAAATTGAGTTTCATAAACATCCATTGTGTCATAGAGAAGAATTTAAGACTTCATGAGGTCTACTTGTTAACCTTACTGTGTATGATCTCTGCTTTCAAGATCTTCAAAGGAGATACTTTATTGCTAATAGCAGGATAATTTAATAGAACTTAGAGTCCTCAAATATAATGATAGAATAGGGTAAGGGGCCATTATGTTTGAAAAAAGCTACTACAAGAGATAGAAAAACTAGTCTATACTTGATAATAGTATACAGTGTTATTCGGAGTACCAGTTCGTGATGAGATAAGTTGCTTGAAGGCCAGAATATAAATTGATACACAGCTTCCTTCATAGAGAAAATCTTGCTGCCACCCCCCTCACAGTCTGAACTAAATCAATGTGCCCAGTAACATCATTGTTGTATATTCTGACTTAGCCTCTTCACCTCACACTGATAAAATAGGTAACCACACTATGAGTAGCACTGATACAGTGTATTATCACTTTGTTGTTGAAAATAATGCTGTTAACATCAAGAGAATATTGATTAATATTGTATGTGGAACTCAACACACCAGTTTTTTTAATATATAACTAAAACTCAGCATTTTATTTAATTATCTTGCAATGATAATTTTGTTACATGTAAGTAAGGAAAATAGTCTTCATTACTTTGAGGCAGTAAAAATGGTGATATAGTTTTTCAATAAATTAACCCTTTTTTGCAGTTTTCTTAATACGTCATCATTCACTGGTTTATATTTCTATTATAGTTTTGGAAATCTAGCCCTAGTATTCTGGCCGTTCAGAGATCGGCAATGCTCAAGAAACAGCAGCAGCAGCAGCAACAACAACAACAACATCAAGCCTCATCTAATAGTGGATCAGAAGAGGTGCATTTTCATCATGAGCTATTATTTTAAAAGTGGATGTGCTGGTGAATCACTTAACTAGTATTTGTGAAATTAATTAAAAATAGGTGGTTTGAAAGAATAAATGGGAAATACTTTAAGTGTATGTATCAAGAATCTTGAAATACAGACTTGGCATTATCCAGTAATTCCAATTTTAAGGATTAATCCAAAATAAGCAGTGAGACATTTGTGTGCATTTGCACATCACAGCAAAATTAGAAATAAACTGAATGTGAACTCCATGGGAAATAATTAAATGTGATGTGCACCTACACATATATATCCATGTATCTATATGAATAAAGGAATATACCATTAAATCATATTTGTACAAAATAATAACAGTTCTCAACATATTTTTGAAAGAATAGATGGCCACTATAAACAATTTAGTTTCTTTGTGTGCAAGCATGCATACACGTATGTTTGCACAAAAACATTTATGAAAAATTATAACTCAGAGTTATGGTGAAGAAGAAGTTAGTTCAAAGTTTGGCATGCTAGCACCTAGGATTCCTTGTTGTGGCCATAGTAGGCAACAATAATGGTCTCCAGAGAGGGTAGATTTTAAGGTTTTACACAAAATGCTGTCATTGTGCTGTTTACCTAGTTTCATGGGCTATATTAATTTGCAATAAAAATGTTATTATTTTTGGCTAGTTAATGTAAATAAAACTACATTTAAAAAAGACTTCACAAGTACTGTTATTCGTAAAGTGAATGTTAAATAGTATAGCAAGTAAAAATTTTATGTGGTTAAATTCTGATGATTAGTGAATGATACTATTTTTTTTTCTGTAGGATTCCTCTAGCAGTGAAGATTCTGATGACTCATCAAGTGAGGTTAAAAGGAAAAAGCATAAAGAGTATGTAATTTTGTTCAACTGACTTCTTCCTCTTAGAAAAATTCTAATGATTTTGTATTTCTTTCTTTATGAAAATTGTTGCCAAAACGAGACTTTTCTAAATTCTTGGTTCATGTTTATGAAGTTAATATACATCTTTTCACAATCAAAGATAAATCTCTAACGTCTTTCAGTGACCACCTGAGGGTATTATGCCATTTCTTTATCTCCTATAACTCCTCCTATATATTTTTAAACTTTAAAATCTCCTTAGTTTTAATATCAGAAAAACCTTAATAACTTGGGCAATATAGGAGTAGAGGGATGACACGATGACTGATTTTGGACAGTTCTTTTAATTATGTTAGTAGCTATCCTTACTATGCAGCAGCATGTGAAATTTACTTCATACTGCAGAACTCATTTTAGAACTCGCTATAATTTTCTAAAGATCTTTACCCAGAAAGTATTAAGAATACTTCAGATTCTCAATCCATGTTCATTTAAATGGTTCGGAAACATTATTCCATTGTCTTGTCTTTTTATTTTTCTATTTGCCTTTGATATTCTGCATATTGGATTTGTTAATTATTTTTCCCAAAAGATTCATGTTTTTAATGTGAAGATTCATGTCTTTTAGTCTGTTTATCTTTTATTCTGAAAAATCGATTATTTTATCTTTGGATCTTTTTCCTTTTCCTACAAATCTCTCTGGTCCTCCTATTAATAGATATATATTGGATCATCTAGGTTTTTTTTCCATGAATCTTACTATATCATGTTTTTAATCCCTTTATTGGCATGCTGGATTCTGATTAATTTTCTTAGATTTGTCTTCTAGTTTTTAAATACAGCATCATTGCATTTTCAACTACTGTGTCTTATCAGCTGTTTTAACTCTTCCACTGAGTTAAGAATTTCTAAACTTAGTGTGGGTGCAAGCAAATAATATGTTTTAAAAAAATGAGTAATTTGGGACAATAGACTTCCTTGGATAAAAAAATTATAATTTGTATTATAAAAATGTAAAATGGAGACTATTTTTAGTGTGCAAGCCCTAAAAAGATCTCAAAGTAAAAAAGAATTTGCTTTTATTATGTTTTTATCATAACCAGATTTTATCATATATGCTTGTTTATATAGCCTTCGTCATAAATACAATTGGTGCAGAAGATACACAGCAATGAAGCAGAAGCATAACTGAAATAGGATATAGTGTATTTGTAAGAATTAAATGTGTGTCTCTCATTTGAACTTCATATAATAGCAAAATATTAACATTCATCCAGTTTTTTCTCTACATGTTGATTGGGATAAAATAGACTTAATAGACTAAAAACAGTAATAAAGGTGTAAGGTACTCAATGAATGAGATGGTACTACTGCTGCAATTTTTTCTTTTACATTTTTCTATAATCTAAGTTTTTCTTAATAAACATGCACTATTTAAAAAATCAGTGTAAAAGTGTGTTTTTCAGAATCACAGCCTCTGGAGAATTAAAATGGCATGGATTAATATTTCTTTTTTGAGAGGGCAAGTAGAATAATTATACAAGATTTTAATCTATAATGAAAATTAAAATATCATTTATTTATTTGCCGTTCACTGCCATATGACTAAGTGATTAACAAAACTAGAGTTGTGAGAGAAGTCTATGACGAATATTTTCCAGAGTGTTTTTATTCTACAATTGCATCATTTTTAGTATGAGTAAAAGCAACAGCATTTTTTATAATAACTGAAAAATAGTTTAGTTGATTTGATAATCTTTGTAGGGATAAAATTTGTCGTATTAAGTACAAATAAAAATGCTTATAAATTTTGTCTATAGTGAAGATTGGCAAATGTCTGGGTCAGGATCTCCGTCTCAGTCTGGTTCAGATACAGAATCCGAAGAAGAGAGAGAGAAAAGCAGTTGTGATGAAACGGAATCCGATTATGAGCCGAAAAACAAAGTCAAAAGCAGAAAACCTCAAAATAGGTATGGTCTCAGTTTGATAGTGAAAATCGGTTGTGGAAGGTATTCATTCTTTTTGTATACAGTTTCTTAAATCTTGTTTTTTTTTCTCCTTGCCCTTTCCTAGATCTAAGTCAAAAAATGGAAAGAAGATTCTTGGACAAAAAAAGAGACAGATTGATTCCTCCGAGGAGGAGGATGATGAAGAAGATTATGATAATGATAAAAGAAGTTCTCGTCGCCAAGCAACTGTTAATGTTAGCTATAAGGAGGATGAAGAAATGAAAACAGATTCTGATGACCTCCTGGAAGTCTGTGGAGAGGATGTTCCTCAACCTGAGGAAGAGGAATTTGAAACCATAGAAAAGTTTATGGATTGTCGGATTGGGAGAAAAGGAGGTAGTTTTTAAAAAATATTTATTGTTTGGTTGTTTAAATAATATTTACAAGAGTAAAGGGCCAAGTACAGTGGCTCACACCTGTAATCTCAACACTTTGGGAGGCCGAGGCAGGTGGATCACGTGAGGTCAGGAGTTCTAGACCGGCCTGGCCAATGTGGCAAAACCCTGTCTCTACTAAAAATACAAAAATTAGCTGGGCATGGTGGTGCGCGCCTGTAGTTCCAGGTACTTGGGAAGCTGAGGCAAGGGAATTGCTTGAACCCAGGAGGCCAAGGTTGCAGTGAGCTGAGATGTCCAGCCTGGGTGACAGAGTGAAACTTCGTCTCAAAAAACAAAAAAAAAAGTGAAGTATTAAAGAGTTTTCAACAGTGTTGAAAGCTAAGAGGGTAGAATTTTTTGTTGTTTTTACTTGTTATAAAAGCATACTTTGCTTAGCCTGAGTATCTTCCTAGAAAATAACCACCTGACCACATGTCATATATTGTGGATAATTATAATTATGTGGGATCTCAGGTGGACCTCTATCTTATTTTTCCTAGTTTGAAAGAGGAGGGGATTATATTAGATAATTCTGAAATTGAGTTTCTTTTATGCGTAATAGAATTTCCCATAAGTTTCTATACCCTTGATACTTTATTTACTTTTTAAAAGAGTATATGTTTTGATACTCATATTTTTGAAATTTTGAGTTGAAATACAAGCCTACAACAGAATTACATGGAAGGAAGGTCTTGTGCTTATGTTTTCAGCTACTGGTGCTACTACAACCATCTATGCTATTGAAGCTGATGGTGACCCAAATGCAGGCTTTGAAAAAAACAAAGAACCAGGAGAGATTCAGTATTTAATTAAATGGAAAGGATGGTCCCATATCCATAACACTTGGGAGACAGAGGAAACCCTCAAGCAGCAGAATGTTAGAGGAATGAAAAAATTGGATAATTATAAGAAAAAAGATCAGGAAACAAAAAGATGGTAAGTATGCTGTGTGTCATAAACTTTTTTTTAATAGTTCAAAGGTTACTAAGCTTTTATGTTAATAAAGAATACGTAATTAAATTAAAGGATAATCTAAAATAACCATTTATACCCTTTATAATACAGTTGGCCCTCTGTGTCCACAGCTTCTGTATCCTTGGTTTCAACCAACCATGGATTGAAAGTCTTTGGAGGAAAAATACAGTGAAAAACACTAGTTCAACAATCAGTAATACAAATTAAAAACAATACAATGTAACAACTATTTACACTGCATTTACATTGTATTAGGTATTATAAGAATATCTTGAGATGATTTAATGTGTAGGGGAGGATGTGTATGGGTTATATTGCAAGTACCATGCCATTCCATATAAGGAACTTGAGCATACTCAGATTCTGGTATCTGTAGAGGATCCTGAACCAATCCCCTGCAGGTGCCGAGGGATGATTTTATTCCGTTTCAAGGTAAAACTCCTAGGGGTAGCCCTATGTAAACCTATCCTTGATAACAGTCATGTAGAGTGTGTCTCATACATTATAAATTACCAATTTTTAGTTAAAAATTAATGGTGCTTTATTCCTATTTCAATTTCTTTATTACTCAAACTTGGCCCACACAGTAAGTGGCAAAATGGGAGATTTTGTGCTACAAATAGTGTTGGGGACGGGAGAGTGACAGGTTATTTATGGGAGATTTTTAAATCTGTTCCTGGATTAATTTTTCAGGTTGAAAAATGCTTCTCCAGAAGATGTGGAATATTATAATTGCCAGCAAGAACTGACAGATGATCTACATAAACAGTATCAAATAGTGGAACGTATAATTGGTGAGTGATAAGTGATTCCGGTTAAACTTTCTTCTTTTTATGCTTGAAATAATCTGAAAAAAGTCATAAATTCGCCACTTACACATCAAACACAGTTGCTTGCTCTTATTAAAACAGATAAACTAGATAGCTAAATTTTACTTGTGTAGCCTTTATTAAGAATTATGTATCTGATGATTAAATGTAAAAAAATAATAAGTAAATACCTGATTTATCTTACAGCTCATTCCAATCAAAAGTCAGCAGCTGGTTATCCTGATTATTATTGCAAATGGCAGGGCCTTCCATACTCAGAGTGCAGCTGGGAAGATGGAGCTCTCATTTCCAAAAAGTTTCAACCATGCATTGATGAGTATTTTAGCAGGAACCAATCAAAAACCACTCCTTTTAAAGATTGCAAAGTGAGTATTATCTGACATTTTAAATTATTAAAAATATATTTATGCATTATAAATATTTACAAGCCTAAATACAAGAGTTGGATACTGATTTCAGATAGACTAAGGGAGATTTCTTGGTTTAATAGGTCTTAGGGAAAGTGAACTTCCTACAATTGCTGTGTGTTTTTAGTTTTAGTTTTAGAATTTTTTATTTCAAACTTTCTCTTTTTAAAAAAATTGTAAATGACGTTTTGGTCAATGTATCTTCTTAAATGTTGTATTGTCTTTTATCCTTGTTAAGCATCACTATGTCAGAAAGATGATAAGTTGGTTATGGTGATTGCTTTTGGAGAAAAGTTGGGAGACTAAATAGAGAAAAATCCTTGGAAACTAGAGATATGCTCAATTTTAAAGATAGTGGATATTTTCTTAGAAGGTAGAGAAGGAGAGGGATATAGGAAAGTATCCAGAACTACATTGCACTATACTCTGTGAATACTTGTAGCTTACCCAGAGTTACTAGTGATAGTGTTGGGAATCTATGTACTGCTAGACTTTCTTTCCTTATTACACGAATTACATTCTTCATAGGGATAACTTGGAATTCAGAAATTGAATGGTAAGCTAAGCTAGTTTTATGGTTTATTTGTAGCTTAAGGCTGGAGCAATGGTTGTGAGCAATTTAACATACATAGGTTTTTCTTGTGGAATACATGAGACTCATTTTGGCAGGAACTTAATTATCTCTATAAATTTTTCTTTTGAAAAGAAGGCAAAATATTTCACTTCATTTTTGTTAGAGTAGTAGAAAACATCGAGGTACATTTTGAGTAAAGGAATCTCTGAGCTTGATGATTTGAGATGAAATCTCAGGATTTACAGTAAAGCTGAGGTTTTCATCTTTTAGTATAATTTCTTATATTTAATAATTCTACATAATGTTTATTTCTGCTGAAGGTGTTAAAACAAAGGCCAAGGTTTGTAGCCCTGAAGAAGCAGCCATCCTATATTGGAGGACATGAGGGCTTAGAATTAAGAGATTATCAACTGAATGGTTTAAATTGGCTTGCTCATTCTTGGTGCAAGTAAGTATGTTTTGAATCATGTATTTAATTTGACACAGTAAGAATTTTACCAACAGGATTCAGAAAAGATTTCCATTAACATAAAGGACACTTGGGCAGTTGATATGCTTGTCTTTGTATTTTCTAGTATATATAAACAATAATTATTACATACTGGGAAGGAAATCCAGTGGAGTTTGAGTTTAACTTGTTTGTTGCCTTTTTAAAATATATTTTTATTCAGTTTAAAAATCAATATGCATATCCATTCTCATCCCATGCTGTTCCTGGCATATTTCTCTTTTTCCTGGTTATTTTAATATCTACTTAGTCTTGTAGATTTTTTTCTATCTTCTATGGCCCCCATTCTACTTTTGTGACTCTTGGTTGCAATTTTGCTATAGTTTTTTTTTTTTTTTAAATCTATGTTCTTCCTATACACTTTTTACTTATTTAATATATCTGGACTCTACTAGTAGATGAATTGCATTATTGACTTCATAATTGATTAAACATAATACTATTAATCTTTAAGCCTATTCTGGCCTAAAATGGTAATCTCCTTTTACTTGCCTTACAGTATTAGTGGTTAAGTCTTTAGCCAGATACCTTTACATTTATTATTTGTAGTTAATTAAAGTACTATATTCTGTATAATACCTATCAGATGAATTTTATTTAACTTCATATAAACATACACACATGATGTAAAAAGGTTTCTTTGTATATTCGAATCTTTCCTTACATGCTAATTTTTTTTAACTTTGTAGGGGAAATAGTTGCATACTCGCTGATGAAATGGGCCTTGGAAAAACAATACAGACGATCTCATTTCTGAATTATTTGTTTCATGAACATCAATTATATGGACCTTTTCTGTTGGTAGTACCGCTCTCCACTCTCACTTCCTGGCAAAGGGAAATTCAGACATGGGCTTCTCAAATGAATGCTGTGGTTTATTTAGGTGACATTAATAGCAGAAACATGGTAAGTGGTTTCCCTGTAAATGTAGAAATCAGAATATACTTGTCTTTGACATCTAGTGTTTTTGTGTTTTTTGTTGTTGTTGTTTGTTTGTTTTTTGAGATGGGGTTTTACTCTGCCTCCCAGGCTATAGTGCAGTGGTGTGATCTTGGCTCACTGCAGCTTCCACCTCTCGGGCTCAAGCTTCCTGAGTAGCTGGGACCACAGGAGCACGCCACCACACCCAGCTAATTTTTTATATTTTTTAGTGGAGGCAGGGTTTTGCTGTGTTGCCCAGGCTGATTTTGAACTCCTAAGCTCAAGTGATCTGCCTGTCTTGGCCTCCCAAAGTGCTGGGATTACAGGTGTGAGCCACCATGCCTGGCCTAACAAGGATGAGCGTTTTTGTTTTGTTTTTGGTCTTCGTAAAAATCTTTGTTTCTGGCGTAGAACTTGCCACAAATAAGTTCTCAGTACCTGTTTAATTGACTATAACAAAGTCAGTTTTGGTTCAGTGTTACTTCATATATATGACAGTTTTTTGGGCACTCTGTCATCCAAGCTGGAGTACATTAGTATTGTGATCTCGGCTCACTGCAACCTCTGCCTTACGGGTTCAAGTGATTCTCCTGCCTCAGCCTTCCAAGTAGCTGGCATTACAAGCACCTGCCACTACCCCCGGCTAATTTTTGTATTTTTTGTAAAGATGGGGGTTTCACTGTGTTACCCAGGCTGGTCTCAAACTCCTGACCTCAAGTGATCTACCCTCCTTGGCCTCCCAAAGTGCTAGGATTACAGGCATGAGCCACCAAGCCAACCTTCCATTTTTAATGGAGAATTTCAAATGTACATAAGAGCAGACAGAAGACTGTAATAAACTCTCATGTTCTCATCTGAAGTTTCACGAATTTACTGCTAGTTTTGTTTTTTCTATACCTCTGCTCCCTAGCTACTGTGAAGCAAACCCAGACGTCATATTTCAGTCATAAATGTTACGTTATTAAATGAATTAATCTTTTATGTTTTGTTAAATAAAAATTTTTCTTTTGTGAAAGATGTATGTTAAAATTGTGCTTCATTTTTTAAGAAGTGCTGTGGTATTTATATTTTATTTACAAGATTCACATAGCATGTTGGACTATATAAAGAACAACTAATTACATAAACGTATTTACAGTTATTTACGTATTTGAATGGATTTTAATTTTTAGATATGTAAGTAAAAGTGGAATTTGCTTGATGTTTGTCTTAAAATTGTCCTTCAAATTTCTTGATAGATAAGAACTCATGAATGGATGCATCCTCAGACCAAACGGTTAAAATTTAATATACTGTTAACAACTTATGAAATTTTATTGAAGGATAAGGTATGTATTTATTCTCATGTGTTTTTGTCTATTGTATATCAGTTCTTTATGCTGTGGACAAGATGTGAGAATAGTCTAAATCATGAGTCAGCAAATTATAGCCTATGGTCTTATTTTTTTAATGGCTCTTGAACTAAGGTTTTTACATTTTTGAAAGGTACTTTTAAAGGGTCATAGAAAGAATATGTGACAGAGACCACATATTTATCTGTGAAGTCTGAAATATTTACTATCTGGCTCTTTATAGAAAAGCTTGCCAACTCAACCTTTATTTGAAACCATTTTGTTACAGTGTGTATTGATTTGTAAGCTCTTTAAAGAAGAGGAAGATACCTAATAGGATTAAGCTTCCACTGTGTGATGCAATGAAGGCTTTATAGTTACTGCCTCGTTTAATTCCTCCATCTACTTTATATTCACTTTCTCTACTTTATTGAAAAGAAAATCAGTCTCAAGAAAGGAATGTCTTAACTTGCCTATGGTAACACAGCTCTTAAGTAGCAGAATCAGGCCTGCACTAACTCAGAGACCTGAGTTTTTAAGAGAGTTCTGCAGTTCATAAAAGTGCAGTGAATTGCACCAACACTTGGAGTAAGACACTGTTCTGAATTTGTGTCATAGTTTTTTTTCACATCGATATTAATAGAGGCCTCTATTGGAGTTAGGCTAAAAATCTTCGTAAAAATTTTAAATGACGCGCTGATTTTTCTCTGTTAATTTTCACTTTATAAGCTAAGAAAAACTTTGGCTTGATATTATGTTCTAGTGGTTAAATTTGTCATAGAAGGAATATGTGGTGAGTTACTTGGGTATTGTAATAAATCTTGAAAGAATTCTTTATTTGAAAATTAGACAGAGTTTTTAATTTTCTTTTTTTTCATTTTAATGAGTTCAGATTAAGTGGGAAGGTTAAATTCGAATTCAGTTTTTCTCAAAATATTGCTTTTCTGTTATTTTAAGGCATTCCTTGGAGGTCTGAATTGGGCATTTATAGGTGTTGACGAAGCACATCGATTAAAGAATGATGACTCCCTTCTGTATAAAACTTTAATAGATTTTAAATCCAATCATCGTCTCCTTATCACTGGAACTCCTCTACAAAATTCCCTCAAAGAGCTCTGGTCTTTGCTACATTTCATTATGCCAGAAAAGTAAGACAAATTTGCAGTTTTAATTATAGTTTTGTATAGTTATGTTTAGTGGGGAAAAACCCAGGTAATAAGATCAGTAAGAGTTTTTATTGCCTTAAAAGATTAGATCACAGATTACAAAGAATTTTTAAAAAAGGAAAATGGGGTTAGCTACTTTGTAATACTATTTGAATTTTTCAATTTTGTTAATAAACATAAGCCATGTGTAATAAATCACAACAGTTGATTTTGAGCATGTTCAAAATATACCTTGCTTGGAAAACAAACACAGTGCCATTCTTTGTATTTAATAGTTGGAGTAACAACAATGAGGTGCTGGTAATCCATTTTTCTAAATGAGGAAAACTAGACTAGACAAGGCTAAAGATGGTCGCTAAGATCGCTACTTACTCTCTTTCAGTAGATCCAGAACTTGGTCTAGAACTTGAAGAAAATATTTTTGAGAAATATTTTAGTGATAATTACTACCGTACTTCAAAACACTTCATATTCACTTGATTCAAGAATCATAACTTAAAAAACAATTAATTATATTTCATCATACCTCTTCTTGGGAGGAAGATTTTTAGAAGTAACTAAGTTTAGCTAATTTTTTTTTTCTAAAAATCTGTATTATTTTGTTTACAAATGACTCCCCTAAAAAAAAAAAGTCTCATACACAGTTTGACTTTTTCTAGTGATTTTGCAATTTCTTAAATTTTACAGGTTTTCTTCCTGGGAAGATTTTGAAGAAGAACATGGCAAAGGGAGAGAATATGGTTATGCAAGCCTTCACAAGGAGCTTGAGCCGTTTCTGTTACGCCGAGTTAAGAAAGATGTAGAAAAATCTCTTCCTGCCAAGGTTGAGCAGATTTTAAGAATGGAAATGAGTGCTTTACAGAAACAATATTACAAGTAAGCTGTATACTGAGCACATGTTCTGAACATTTAATTCTGAACACCTTCCATGTCTGTGTCCTCCTCTTGGTGCCCCCACCTTCTCTAAAATAGTGTCTTAGAGCTGTTGCAATTCTTGAATTTTAGAATTAGTTTATTCTGTGCCATAAGGAGGCAAAGAGAAATTTAATGACATGTCCAAAATGATGTGTGACAAGATTGAGTAATTGATCTTCTAACGCATCATTAATTGCTTTCCTAGATATAAAGAGTTTCAGTGTTAGGATTTCCATTATATGAAGGTATTATATGATTATGACTATTACAGATAGAGACCAAAAAAAGAAACTTAGAACAAAA
The DNA here is from genome assembly GCA_963573385.1 of Cacajao melanocephalus. Taxonomy (NCBI): domain Eukaryota; kingdom Metazoa; phylum Chordata; class Mammalia; order Primates; family Pitheciidae; genus Cacajao; species Cacajao melanocephalus. Next base: position 61,609 of record CAUYLG010018862.1, read on the forward strand.
TTTTAGGCCCTGCTGCTTTTTGAAGAGTATTAAGAAATCATAGCTGGTGTAAATTTGTATGTTAAGATCGATACAGTAGCACTTTTCAGAGAATCAGAAAGGAAAATCTGTTCTAATATCTATTTAAACATTTAATTGGGTAAAACGAAATACATTGATACAAATCATTTGGAGTTTCAGAAACATTTATATTTTATGGTAAATATATAGGTGCCATACATTTGAAAGAATATCATTATTGTATAATTTTTATTATGGAAAATTTCAGACATATACAAAAATAGGATAATTTAATGAACTCTTCTACCCATGACTCAGCTTCACTTTCTTTGTTTGTTTTTTGAGACAGAGTCTCCCTCTGTGGCATGATCTTGGCTCACTGCAGCCTCCACCTTCCGGTTTCAAATGATTTTAGTGCCTCAGCCTCCTGAGTAGCTGGATTTACAGGTGTGCCCCACAATGCCCTGCTAATTTTTTTATTTTTAGTAGAGACAGGGTTTTGCCATGTTGGCCAAGCTGGTCTCAAACACCTGGCCTCAGACAACCTACCGGCCTCAGCCTTCTGTAGTGCTGGGGTTACAGGTGTGAGCCACTGTGCCTAGCCCCAGCTTCACTTTCAGCTCATAGCCAGTTTTATATTTCTGATCATCCCCATTTCCCTTAGTCCCTATCCTTTTGAAGCAAATCAGAGAGTTTTCTATAAACATTTTTCTATGTGTCTCTAATAATTGATATTTTAAAATACTAGTACTACCTAGGCTCATGCCTGTCATCTCAACACTTTGGGAGGCTGAGGTGGGCAGATCGCTTGAGCCTCAAGAGTTTGAGACCATGCTGGACAACATGGCAAAACCCTGTTTCTACCCAAAATACAAAAAAATTAGCCCTGAGTGGTGGTGTGTACCTGTAGTCCCAGCTACTTGGGAGGCTGAGGTGGGAGGATTGCTTGAGTCCGTGAGGCGGAGGATGCAGTGAACTGAGGTCATGCCATTGTACTCCAGCCTGGGTGACAGAGCGAGACCCGTCTTAAAATAAATAACCCACTTTAAAATTTTCACAATAATTTAGGAAATTATTACTCTCTCAGCAGAATCAAGTAATTTCCTGATATCGATATTCAGTATCAGTGTTCAGTTTTTCTCTGTTGTCTGAAAAAAATTTTTTTAAGTTTACTTGAATCAGGATTGAGATAGGTTTATATATGGCAATTAATTTGTCTGTGAGTTGCTTATCTATAGTTACTTCTTTTTTGTTAAAATTTATTTGATGAGGAAAACAGTTAATTCTGTATAATTTTTCCACAATCTAGATTTTGCATAGTACTTCCCCCTAGAATAATTTAAAAGTATCCCCTGTATTTCCTATAGGTTGTAGGTAAATCTAGGTGCTTTAAATATTCAAATTTTAATTATGACAAGAATCTTTTTTGTAGTGCACAATGGTGATTATCTAATTTTGTTATGGGGTTCTTTGGGGAAAAAAAGCAATGCATTTTATAGAAAATTTGGAAAGGAAAGTCAAAGCAGGAAGAAGACACATTCACCTGTAATTCTCTCAGTGCAGTCATATGTTATGGATATTGAACTTAAACTCTTCAAGGTACTTTTTGACAACTAAGGTAATAAGATACTGCCATAAATTTCTGTAAAACATCTTAGAATTATTGTCGCTAGAGTGAGTAATAAGAAATTTTCTCCGGGTAAAGAAAAATAGTCCTTTATTCTTGATTACCTCTTATGGCATCGAGCATTGTCCATGTGTTTTATTTTGCTTTTCATTCCAGTTTTGGGAAAGTGCCTGTACAACTAGTGGTAAAAAGAATGGTAAAAAAAGAATAGGCACACTAGATAGTTGAGACTTTCAAGTCCCTTCAAAACTGACCTTGTAAAAAAAAAAAAAAAAAAAAAAAACCTTGTAAAAAGGAAGAAAATAAAAGGTGGAAAAGGTCATAATGAGAGGAAATTTTTCTTTTCTTTTTTAAATTCAGCTTTTAGATACTTGAGGTACACATGCAGGTTTGTTACATGGGTATATTGCATCCAGGTAGTAAGTGTGGTAAGCAGTAGGTAGTTTTCAACCCATGTTCCCCTTCCTCCTGCCCTCCTTTAGTAGTCCACAGTGTTACATGTTTATATCCCTATGTGGTCAGTGTTTAACTCTCACTTACAAGTGAGAACATGCAGTATTTGGTTTTCTGTTTCTGTGTTAATTCACTTAGAATTACGGTCTTTAGCTCCATCCATGGACATTATTTTATTTGAAGGACATTATTTCATCCTTTTTTTTCTGCAGGTATGTAGTATTTATGATGTACATATACAAAAAAAATTGGAGTGTTCATGGATTTGTATGTCACTCTTGTACAGGGACTGTGTTAATCTCTGTATCATTCCAGTTTTAGTATAAGTGCTGCCGAAGCAAGCACAGGAAATGTTATAGTTCCAAGTGGTAAAATAGCACCAAAATGTTTTTTATAAGTTGCATATGTATTGTGTAATTGCAATCTAGAGAAGGCAGTGTGGCTAAAACAAGGTATCCTCAGGTTTCTTTGAGGTCCATGCCAAAGATCCAATTTCATTTGCTGTCTAATGCAGTGAAAGTTGTAAGAAGATTAAGATAAATAATGCAGCTATCTTTTTAGCAAATTTGAGGGGAAAAGGATTAATACAGTATAATAATTATTTTACATGAAGCCTTTTCTCTGTAATGGTTCAGAAAACAAGTGGTGTTCTCATGAGTATAACGCAAGAGGTTTGGTCCATTGTATATCCGATTGTGAATTTCATAACAGTACAATTTTACTTTGGTACTAGGTTTTGCTTTTTTTTTTTTTTTTTTTTTAAATGCTTTTAGAATTTATCTTGGTAATTTTTCTGCTAAACATCATTTTTATGATTTTTTTTTTTAAGATGGATTTTAACTAGGAATTACAAAGCCCTCAGCAAAGGTTCCAAGGGCAGTACCTCAGGCTTTTTGAACATTATGATGGAGCTAAAGAAATGTTGTAACCATTGCTACCTCATTAAACCACCAGATAATAATGAATTCTATAATAAACAGGAGGCCTTACAAGTAAGAATTTTTAAATGTTGTTACTTTGTGATAAAGTTCTAGAAATGTTTATTCGCTTACAATCGAAAATGGCTCAATGCTTTAATATATTTGTTCTCTTTAGTTAGTGGTGCCTTATATAATTGTCTCAGTTATTTTTTAATCTTTGTAGAAAATATTTTTAAATTCTAATTTATCTAATTATTTTGATGAATTTTCTAAAAACAGATCTCTCAAACCATGGACTATAGTAACTTATCCAGCAAAAAATCCTACAGTACGTTCATAATTATGAAAAAAAATTAATTGAAACTAATTATGCTGCATTTGTGATTTGATAAATGGTAGTCTAAAGGATATTTTGACCTCACATCTTAGCCCTTCCTGGTACTTCTGAAAGATAAGTCAGAAGTGTGAAGGCACAACTGCAGTCCAGCCACTGTAGTGCATTGAAAGGCTAGGATCAACGTCTAATATTAATACATTATAATTCATTTGCTTACTCTTTTTCAACCTTTGGTTGCTTAGTTGCTTCTGCCTCCAGTGTAATTGTTATTCAGCTAAGATTTTTGGAGAAACACTGTGGTATAGTAACTAGCAAGCAGTGAAATGATACTTTTTACCTCCCTGACAATACAAAAATCTAGGTGTGATATGGCAAGGAAAATGTTAGCTTAAGTCATAGAGTGAGTGGTAAATAAAGGTCTTAGAAATTTTGGAAAGTGAAATAAGTTGTTGTCTAACATTATGAAAATTTAAAATCTCAATTTAAAATAATTCAGACGAGTAAAGTGTTACATGGACAACTTATCACATCTTTTAACATATAACAACTTTAATTTATCGTTTCTATAGCACTTAATTCGTAGTAGCGGAAAATTGATTCTTCTTGACAAGCTATTAATTCGCCTAAGAGAACGAGGCAATCGAGTTCTTATTTTTTCACAAATGGTGCGGATGTTAGATATACTTGCAGAATATTTGAAATACCGTCAATTCCCCTTTCAAGTAAGCATTTAATTGTACTTGTTTTAAATTTTATCTAATTCCTGAGCGTATTTCAAGAATGACCTTTGAAATTGTTTTGTAAGTGTTTAGGTTTTTATATAAGATATACTTTTCCTTTAAAAAAAATTTTGTCATTCCCTTTTTTTCTTCTTGACTTTATGTATTGCAATAAAATTTTTCTTCCTTTCCTCCAATTTTTATTTTCTTTTAATTTTGCCTTTTTCTTCTATACTTGCTTTACATTTTAAAAACTGATCTAAGGCGGAGTTTTCTTGATTGGACAGATCTAAAAGCAGGGGAGCCTTTAATCTTTAATCTGAATGAGGGAAACAGCAAGCAGTCTCTGTGAATGTCTATGCTGCCAAGATTCTAATGACTGTTGTGCTCATAGTTAGCTGACGCAGTGTTTGCTGAGTAAAACTAGACAACGTTAGAGAAGAAACTAAAGGCCAAAATTCTCATCCATCTATTCAAAATTTATATTGAAGTTCATTCAGTATAACTAAAGCTAATATTAATGAGTGTTCAAAGTCAGGCTCTGTTTTCAGTACTTTACATCTAATTATTTAAATCTTGAAGCAATTTTATGAACAGTACTAGGAACATAGGAGACATTCTATAGATACAGCTAGTAAACGGTATATATTTAGTGCAGATAGTAAAATAGCTGTAAAATTATAATAATGGGACTCTACACAATCCTTGCTTTGTCAGAGCTTATAATCTTATAGGAGACAGACATCAAGCAGGTAATCATAAATAAAGGTAACATTACAATTCTGGTAAGTGTTGTGAAGAAGGACTGGTATTTGGTGATGTGAACATCCTTGAGAAATATTTTGGTAATTTAGGGGAAAACGTAGAAGAGTACCATTAGTTGAGGTTTTTGAAAATACTTTATTGATAAGTAATTCCAATACCATACAGTTTACCCATTTAAAGTATACAATTCAGTGGTTTTTACTGTGTTCACAGAGGTGTGTAATTGTCACACAGATGGTTTTAGAACATTTTCATCAGAAAGAAACCTGTACGCTTTAGCTATTCCTCCTGTCCTTCTAATTTGCCTTCCTCTCCTGCACTGTGTTGTTTTGTTTTTTGTTTTTGAGATGGAGTTTCGCTCTTGTTGCCCAGGCTGGAGTGCAGTGGCGCACAATCTTGGCTTACAGTGACCTCCGCCTTCTGGGTTCAAGTGATTCTCCTCCCTCAGTCTCCTGAGTAGCTGGGATCACAGGCATGCACCACCACACCTGACTAATTTTGTGTTTTTAGTAGAGATGGAGTTGCTCCATGTTGTCAAGCTGGTCTTGAACTCCCAACCTCAGGTGATCCACTTACCTTGGCGTCCTAAAGTGCTGGGATTACAAGCATGAGCCGCCGCGCCCAGCCCCTATGTTGGTTTGTTTTTATACAAATTATTGTGTACATGGTCAAACAAAAAATTAGTTTGGCTAATTTTGAGTGTTCATAAGCACCACTTCTCTGCCACTAATCCCTTCTTCTTCCCAGGTCACTTCCTGGAGAGAATCATTTTTAATTTTATTTGATTTAGGTCATGCCACAGTGATGAGATGCCACTATTCTTAAAATGTGTACTAATTTGTATTTTAGTGAAAAAGAAAAAACACTATTTTAATTTTTTTTAAATCTTAATAGACATCTATTTCCCTACTTTGTATAGGTGACAATTTAGAGCATTTCACTTAAACCAAAACCACTTAGAATACATAATTTAAAATGTTTATCATATTTTTCTTTTCAGAGTCAAAGTTCATATAGTAACAAAGCAAAGGTAGGCATATGGCTTCCCAAAATATTAGTTTAATTCATCAGTTAAATGCATGGATCCTAGTAGGCAAGTTATTTCTAGTCTATAACCAGTTAATAATTATAAAATCATTGCCATTATAAAGTGAAATAGTAGCTAATGTTTAATAAGCGTTCAGTATATGTAGGCACTGTGATATGTATTTTCCTATGTTCTCTCACTGAGTTCTCTCTAGTCTATGAAGGAAGGCCTACTTTTATTTTACTTGAAGTGGAACTGACATGGAGAAGAAGTTTGTGGAGGAAAGTCAGATCACTTGCTCAAGATGCCCAGTGAATAAGATACTCAAATGCAGGTGGTTGCCTAGAGCCCATGATGCTTCATACCAATAATTTTCAAACTTTAGTGTGCATCAGAATTAACTGGATGGCCGTTGTTAAACCTCTTCAGTAGGTCTTGGGTAGAGCTCAGTAATTTGCCTATCTATGTTCTCAATTGACACTAATGCTGTTCTAGTAACCACACTGGACTTAATCAGTGTTTTTAAAACTGAGTTGTAGGCTGAGTGTGGTGGCTTATGCCTGTAATCCCAGCACTTTGGGAGGCCGAGGTGGGCGGACTCACCCAAGGTCAGGAGTTTAAGACGAGCCTGGCCAACAGTGAAACCCTGTCTCTGCTAAAAATACAAAAATTAGCCAGGTGTGGTGGTGGGCGTCTGTAATCTCAGCTACTCGGGAGGCTGAGGCAGGAGAATCGCTTGAACCTGGGAGGCAGAGGTTGAAATGAGCCAAGATCGTGCCACTGCCCTCCAGCCTGGGCTACAAGAGTGAAACAGTCTCAAAAAAGAAAAAAGAAAAAAAAAAAAAAGAAACTCAATTGTAAATGGATCTGTGAATCAGTTTAATCAGTTGTACCAACATTTGAAAGTAAAGTGATAAAACATGAGAGTGTAATACAGCATATCATGTTATGATATGAAACTTGTTTCAGGTGTTTGTAAGCAGCTGTGTACTTAATCACATATCTCTTAGAATGGGACTCAGGCAGAATAGTATGACAGCCTATGCTGTATTTACTCTTGAGGTTGCAATCTTAGTGATTTGGAGCACAGACTAAAGACAGAATGCCTGAGCATTATTTTACTGTCTAGTAAGTGCTTTCTATTATAGTTTTAGTAAAGGACATGCTTTACATTTCTACTTAATTTTATAATTGATTTTAATTGCTTTGTAACATTTTGATTCTGTTATATGCAGTATTTTAATGTGTTTTATTCTAGAGATTAGATGGATCAATAAAAGGAGAACTGAGGAAACAAGCTCTAGATCATTTTAATGCTGAGGGATCAGAGGTATGTATTAGTGCTTTTTAAATTATAAGTAATTTTGATTTAGTATCAGTATGTTACATTATTATATTATTCAGACATATTTTTAATCTTTATGTTCAGCTTGATAAAAAAGAGTAGGGTTAGCCACCTTCGATCAGCAAATGAGGTTTTTAAGTCACTATTCTAGGTTAAACCTAAGAATTTTATTTTTATTTTTTTTAAGATAGAATCTCGCTCTGTTGCCCAGGCTAGAGTGCAGTGGCACGATCTCAGCTCACTGCAACCTCCCCCTCCCAAATTCAAGCTATTATTCTGCCTCAGCCTCCCAAGTAGCTGGGATTACAGGTGCACACCGCTGTGCCTCGCTAGTTTTTGTGTTTTTAATAGAGATGGTGTTTTGCGTTGTTGGCTAGGCTGGTCTTGAACTCCTGAGCTCAGGTGATCCACCCGCCTTGGCCTCCCAAAGTGCTGGGATTACAGGCATGAGCCACCACGTCCAGCCAAGAGTTGTACTCTTTATTATCAGTACTGTTTCAGCATGGAACAGATATTTTAATGTGGTTCAAAATAGATTAGATTGGGCACAGTAGCTCATACCTGTAATCCCAGCATTTTGGGAGACCAACGCCAGAGAATCACTTCAGGCCAGGAGTTTGAGGCCACCCTGGGAAGCAGTGAGACTGCTGTCTACAAAAAAAAAAAAAAGTAAAAAAAAATAAGCTGGGCATGGTGGCACTCGCTTGTAGTCCCAGTTACTTGGGAGGCTGAGGTGAGAGAATCACTTAACCCAGGAGTTTGAGGCTGCAGCAAGCTATGATCATGCTAATAGACTCTAGCTCAGGCAATAGAGCGAGACTCTGTCTCAAAAAATTTAAAAAAAAATCCAAAAAACAACATATTCCACTTTACTTTAAAAATTTTTTAATATCCATAGGTTTTTGGGAAACAGGTGATATTTGGTTAAACAAGCAAGTTGTATAGTGGTGGTTTATAAGAATTTGGTGCACCCATGGCAGTATACACTGAACCAAATTTGTGGTGTTTTATCACTCACCCGCTTCCCACCCTTTCCCTCTGAGTCCCCAGAGTCCTTTGTATCATTCTTAAGACTTTATATCCTCATAGCTTAGTTCCCACTTATGAATGAGAACATACAATGTTTGGTTTTCCATTCCTGAGTTATTTCACTCAGAATAAGTCTCCAGGCTGGGCATGGTGGCTCACACCTGTAATCCCAGCACTTTGGGAGGCTCAGGTGGGCTGATCACTTGAGGTCAGGAGTTTGAGACCAGCCTGGCCAACATGGTGAAACCTCATCTCTACTAAAAATACAAAAATTAGCTGGGCATGGTAGTGCATTCCTGTAATCCCAGCTACTCGGGAGGCTAAGACAGGAGAATTGCTTGAACCTGGGAGGCAGAGGTTGCAGTGAGCCAAGATAAAAAGAGTGAGTCTGTCTCAAAGAAAAAAAAAGAATATAGTCTCCACCAGGTTGCTGTGAATGCCAGTATTTCTTCTTTATGGCCAAATAGTGTTTGTATACCAGTTTCTTTATCTACTTGTTGATTGATGAGCATTTGGGCTGGTTTCACATTGTTGCAATTGTGAATTGTACTTTTATTATCATGTGTGTGCATGTATCTTTCTCCTGTAATGACTTTTTCACCTCTGGGTAGATATCCAGTAGTGGGATTGCTGGATCAAATGGTAGTTCTACTTTGAGTTCTTTAAGGAATTTCCACACTGTTTTCCGTAGAGTTTTTTTGGGGGGTATGTGCCTTTTATTTTTTAAGGAAATAAAATTTACAGTTAGAGTTGAAGCATCAGTTTTTTCTTATTCCATTTTCTTTCTTTTTCACCAGAAGTAAATTGTATTGAATTTGGTGTTATTAACATACATGTTTGATTTTGGAGTGTTTTTGTTAGTCTTGCTAGAGATTTATATATTAGTTTTAAAAACTGCCTTTCTGTTTAATTAGTAATGTACTGTTTAAGTTCAGAAAATCAACTGAAAATTTTTCATTTTGATTATTCAATTTCTTACAGGATTTCTGCTTTTTGCTGTCCACAAGAGCTGGAGGTCTAGGGATTAATTTAGCCTCTGCTGACACTGTTGTTATATTTGATTCTGATTGGAATCCACAGAATGATCTTCAGGCACAGGCTAGAGCCCATCGAATTGGGCAAAAGAAACAGGTATTTTTAATTTTAATTTATATTATGTTGCTGTTTTAGAATTTTTTTGGGGGGGGGAAGTGATTTCAGTTTATCCTCTAGAGGATAAGATCACTGGAACAATCATATTGCTGTTTAACAGTTAGGATACTGAGGAACTTGGTTTACCAAAATCACCTGGAGAGTCTGACAGAATTGAGATAACTATGTATAAATAGGATCATATATTTTGTTTTGATCTTGTTTTCTAGTCATAACTATAAAATGCAGTTTTTCATTTCAGAACAAAAACTTTAAAGTCTTTATTTGCTTATTTTAACTTGAAAGAGTTTGAGTAGCATATACAACCTTTTTATTAGTCTATATTTTGTCCATGTGCTTACAAGATTCACCACATATAAATGCAGTCACATTTTATAATTGTAACAAAATACCTTTAAATGGTGGTGCTGAACCTTTACCTAGAGAAATAGGGAAAATTTACTACACCATTTCTTTTCAATTTTGGAGAGTTTGTTTTATGGCGGGCTTCTTTTGAACTTGGTGAGTGGTTCATAGAATTTTGCATTATATAGAGTGATGAAACATTAGAATTGAGGCAATGAGTATAAGGTTGTCAGAAGTTTACATGTTCCCCAGCCCCAATTTTCCACAGCTAAATACTAACTTAAAAATTACTGTCATTCCTTTAGAACAACAAAAATAAGCAAATGGAATCTCCTTACCAAAATGTTAAGAAGGAAGGAAAGATATAGTTTCAAAATAGTCTCTTAAGTTGCGGAACTCTAGCTTTAAACATCTTTTTAAATTTTTCATTTTGCTTTTAACTGGTGAAAACTTCATGTGGAATGAGCTTCAATCTGTGTGCCAATGTTCAGGCACGTCAGATTAGCAGAACAAATCCTTAATACTTCAATTTGTTTGCTCGTGTGTATTTTTACAGGTGAATATTTACCGTCTAGTTACAAAGGGATCAGTTGAAGAAGATATTCTTGAAAGGGCCAAAAAGAAGATGGTTTTAGATCATCTTGTAATTCAAAGAATGGACACAACTGGGAAGACAGTACTACACACAGGTTCTGCCCCATCAAGGTGGTTATTTTATTATAAAAAATGTCATTTTAGAGCCAATATATTTATTTTCCCGACATGTTATATCAGTATAAGTAGATCATTGAAGAAATATATTCAGTGTTGTACTTTTTATATTTTGGAAGACTTTGGACTAATTTCTAGTTAGAAAACTAGAAAACCTGATTTCATTACTGTAGATTTGTAATTATAGGGTTAATCTCTTTAACTTGTAGGCTTCAAGTTTCTTATTTAAAAATAAATATACTGGCCTAGACAACATGGCGAAACCCCACCTCTACAAAAAACTTAGCTGGGCATGGTGACATATGCCTGTACTCCCAGCTACTCAGGAGGCTGAGGTGGGAGGATCAGTTGAGCCCAGGAGGTAGAGGTTGCAGTGAGCTAAGATTGTGCCAGCCTGGATGAGAGTGAGGCACGGTCTCAGGAAAAGAAAAAAAGAAAAAAAAAAAAGATACTAATACTTGATTTACCTAACTTCCTCATGTAACTTTTAATAAAGCTGAATGAAAATGTCAGTAATTAATAAAATTCATGTGTAAATGTTATATTTTTAACTGTTAATGTTATGCATTTTTGTTTTTCCTGTTTTAGTTCTACTCCTTTCAATAAAGAAGAGTTATCAGCCATTTTAAAGTTTGGTGCTGAGGAACTTTTTAAGGAACCTGAAGGAGAAGAACAAGAGCCCCAGGTTAAAAAAAAAAAAAAAAAACACCTGCCTCAGAATATGTATCTATTTGATAGGATGGAAGGATTCAAGTATATTTAAAGATTGTTTTTCTAATTTTAGGAAATGGATATAGATGAAATCTTGAAGAGGGCTGAAACTCATGAAAATGAACCAGGTCCTTTAACCGTAGGAGATGAATTGCTTTCCCAGTTCAAGGTAGATTTAAACAAAATTTTCCTTATAATTACATAAATTGAGAGGAATTGAGTTATTGTCATTTAGTGGTGTGTTAATTTTTCTTTAAGCATAATCAGGAATATAAATTGTCTTAAAATTTGCTATGTTGTATAAAAACTACTCTCCCTTGTTCAGACAAACCAGTAGCAAACTAATTTGAAAGAGACCAGATCCATTTATGAAGTTACATTTAGTTGGTTGGAAAGAGCTGTTTCCTAATTAGCAACTAGGATAGTGTTTGGCAAATAGCATGTCCTTACATATTTGGGTAAATAAATCAATCAGTGTGATCTCTTCTCTTATTTAGATTTCCATGACTGAAAGCTTTCAGCTGTTTTTTTTTTTTTTATTGATGCAGTTATTAACATTAACTTATCACAAATAAGAAAACTCGAGTACATCAGTCAAAGCAAGCAATAAGCTGCTATATATTGGTACTTAATATCCCTAGTTTGTTGAGGGCCAGTGAGTTGCAGGGAGTCCTAAAGCAAATAAGTCAGCTGACCTCATGGAGTAAGATAAGTGCCATTTGTTTAGCTGTTTTCTATGAACTGAGGTTTTTAAGGATCAATTCATTTCATATGTTCATTTGACAGATATTTATGGAACATCTTCAGTGTACCCCACACAGTGAATAAAAAACTTTTATACTTTTAATGAATCACTCTGGCTACTGTGTGGATGATTGACTGTAGTGAGGCAAGAACTATAGCAGGGAGATAAGATAGAAGACTGTTCAATAATCCTGGTTAAGAAGTGAAGGTTTCTGGAACTGGTACTCTGGGCATGGTCTAATCAATTCTTTTTTCCTGTAAAGTTCATACTCTTGGCTTTTAATTTGAGTAATAGGTAATTTGAAAACCTGTTAAGTAAATATAGGTTATTTTTATAGCATTTAGTTGGTATGTGTACAGTTGATTTTAAGGCTGTCATTTAAATAACAGAAATGAATGCAGGCTGTATTCAGCCTCATTCTTTATGTAGGATAAGCATAGTTTTCTTGTCTTCACCCAGCTATATATTAATTTAAATTTTAATGTACTAGTATTGAAGTTAGCCATTTTTTCTCTCTGTTTTTTTGAGATAGAGTCTCACTCTTGTCACCCATGCTGGAGTGCAGTGGCATGATTTTGGCTCACTGCAACCCCCACCTCTGAGTTCAGGCGATTCTCTTTCCTCAGACTCCCGAGAAGCTGGGATTAGCGTGTGCCAGTATGCCTGGCTATTTTTTGTTTTCTTTTTTTGAGACAGAGTCTCACTCTAGCCCAGGCTGGAGTGCAGTGGCCAGTCTCGGTTCACTGCAACCTCTGCCTCCCAGGTCCCGGTTCAAGCAGTTCTTCTGCCTCAGCCTCCCGACTAGCTGTGATTACTGGAACGCACCACCATGCCCAGCTAAGTTTTGTATTTTTAGTAGAGATGGGGTTTAACCATGTTGGCCAGGCTTGTCTCGAACTCTTGACCTCAAATGATTGACCCACCAGGGCCTCCCAAAGTGCTGGGATTACAGGCATGAGCCACCTTGCCTGGCCATGATAGTTAGCTTTAATATGTGCTCTCTGTATACCAGACCTTGCATAGTACCTTAAATTATGTTATCTTATTTAATCCTCACAGTAGTGTGCTCTCAGAGCTCTGTGTCTCTTGCCAGTAGCTCTTTAGATAGTGTTTTCATGATCATAAAAATGCTATTAGATTGTTCTAAGTACTTGATAGATGGACTGGTATGAGAATTTCTGCAGATTATTTAACATATTAATAGTATAAATTACTTTTTTTTTGTTCTGTTAACTGCTTTTAGTTCTGTGATGCTACTAATTTTGATGAGCAGTAGGGCAAAAGAAAATGATTCCTAGAGGATTATTAGAAGTCACTTGGTTTGATCTGCTTTGCCCTAATGAAGAAATGAATCTAGGTTGTTTAGAAGTTAAATTTGGTTTAGTCCACAGTCATATTCATTATCCTAAGGCTATTTAGGCATGCCAGTTCCTCCCCCTTAAAAAAAAAATAAGGGATCAATTTTTCTGTAACAGTTACTCTTAAAATTCTGAAATTTATCAGGTTGCCAACTTCTCAAATATGGATGAGGATGACATTGAGTTGGAACCTGAAAGAAATTCAAAGAATTGGGAGGAGATTATTCCAGAAGATCAAAGAAGACGATTAGAAGAAGAAGAAAGACAAAAGGAACTTGAAGAAATTTATATGCTCCCAAGAATGAGAAATTGTGCAAAACAGGTGATTTTGTAATTTTGAAGACATTTCTGTAATGTAAGAGTATTCAACCCGGGCTGATTCTTTGAATTACAAGATGATCTAAAACCATCTTCTTTTTGGCCCTTTCAAGAATATCTTCTTCAACTGATCCCTTTATAACTAGACGATAAATATTCACCTGTAAATATATCATTTGTCTAGTTAGAATCAAACTGTCTACCCAGAGATACAACTAATATTATTGCAGTGTACATCATTCAATTTTTTTAATGCATCATTTATCTTTATGAAGTATTGGTTCATAGTTTTCTTTTCTTGTAATGTTCTTGATTTGATAATGTTTGCCTCATGAAATGAGAATTATTTCCTCTTATTAATCTTTTCAGAGAACCAGCTCCTGGTTTTATTGAATGTGTGTGTGTGTGTGTGTGTGTGTGTGTGTATAATTTCATGAGTTTTCGCTATTTTTTTCTGCTTTTGGTTTAATTTGCTCTTTACTCTGAGGGGGTGTGTGTGTGTGACAGCATCTTGCTCTGTTGTCAAGGCTGTAGTGCAGAGACACGATTTCAGCTCACTGTAACCTCGACCTCCTGGCCTCAGATGATCCTCCCACCTCAACCTACCAAATAGCTGGGACTACAGGTGTACCCCACCACACCCAGCTGATTTTTGTATTCTTTTTGTAGAGATGGGGTTTTGCCATGTTGTGCAGGCCATCTGGAACTTCTGGGCTCATATGATTCATTTGCCTTGGCCTCCCAAAATGTTGGGACTATAGGCATGAGGCACTGCACCTGGCCTCTTTTATTTGGTTTCTTAAGGTGCAAGCTTAGATGTAGAAATGTAATCTTTGTTTTCTAATAAAGGCATTTAATGCTACAAATTTTTCTTTAAGCATTGCCTTTTCTGAATTTTCCAAATCTGTTGTTTTTATTTTCCTTAATTTCAGAATATTTTAAAATTTCCCTTAAGACTTATCTTTGAGCCATACATCTTTTTAGAAGTGTGTTTTAAAGTGTTCAAATATTTAGGAGATTTTTTTCAACTATCTTTGTTAATAATTGGTTGTTTAATTCTGTCATGGTCAGAAAGCATGCTTTATGTAATTTTAATTTTTAAAAATTTGTTGATATTTATTGAGTGGCCTAAATAAACAAATACCAAATTTTTAAATAACTGTAATAGTGCTATACTAAGCTATATTGGGTCCTTTGCCAAATGAGAAAAATTTCTAAAGTGGAATGCTCCCTTTCTCCAAGGCTGTACCACGGAGGAAAGTTTTCTCCAGTCTTCTGCCATGCTTCTTTCTCATGAGCACCTGGTGGAAGTTTGTGTTAAAGTGCCTGAGAGTGGGTGCAGGTGCTCCGAGTTTTAGCTGTTAGGTCCTGTGATCTCACAATAGCTACACTCAGCCATTAGTAGATTTTAGCTGATCTCCTCTTACCTGCTTGTATGGTACTTGATTTCTGTCACCTGTGCTATTCACAAATGAGCCACCGTTCAAGTCCCATCTTTTTCTGTTTGTGTAATCTCTTGTATTTCCTTACATTTAGATATGTAGGTTGCCCTGTGATTTCATCTCTCTGATGTTAATTTTAAGAAAAGTTATAATTTTATAGATCAGATTTGTTGTTAGAGTAGGAGCAGTGCCCCTACCAACTTTCTACATAACAGCCAGAAGTGGAGCCGAAAATAATGGTTTTGGCCTGAAAGTAACCATATATGTTATTTTTTCTTTCTGTTTATTTCTTCAGACTCCTAAGTAGTTTTGTTTTACAGTGTATAAGAATGCAGCATTACGTTAGATCTTGTGAAAGGATCAAGGAAGGTTAGAAAAAATAAGGTTTAAATACCATCCTTTACTTCATTTAACTTTCAGCATATTAGAGGTTCAGAATATGTGCCAAGGCTTTGGAAAAACTCCTAAGACAGAGAATATATGGTTTGATGCATCCCATTAAAACTGATGGATGTTACAAATAGCCTTTTATGTGGGTTCAACTGGCATTTTTTTCTTTCAGATATCTCATTTGTCAAGTTAGAATAGCAATATGTGGATATTGAGCAGAATGGAAAAAAAGAAAAACTAATCAAACTGTCCACCTAGAGATATGACTAATATTATTGCAGTGTGTATCATTCCAGTTTGTTTAATGCATTATCATTTGCCAAATTAAATTGGAGTTGTATTAATTTGGAACTTTTTCTTCTTTTCGACAGTATGTCATGAATGTTAATTATTCTGCAACACCATTTTTAATGGTCTCTCAGCATTATATCATACAGATTATTTGTCTGGTCTCTCTTTGATGAATATTTAGATTATTTGCTTTTTGTTTTTGAGACAGGATCTTACTGTGTTGCCCAGGCTGAAATGCAGTGGTGCAGTCATGGCTCACACTGCAGCCTCAACTTCATGGGCTCAAATGATCCTCCCAACTCAGCCTCCTGAGTAGCTGGAACTACAGGTGCATGCCACAGAAATGCCTGGCTAATATTTTAAATTTCTTGTAAATAGAAGATCTCACTATGTTCCCTAAGCTGGTCTTCAACTCCTGTTATCTTCCTGCCTTGGCCTCCCAGTTATCTTCCTGCCTTGGCCTCCCAGTCATGCTGGGATTACAGGAATGAGCTGCTGCACTCAGCCATATTTTTCTTTT
This sequence comes from Cacajao melanocephalus, assembly GCA_963573385.1. NCBI lineage: Eukaryota > Metazoa > Chordata > Mammalia > Primates > Pitheciidae > Cacajao > Cacajao melanocephalus. The sequence goes on from CAUYLG010018862.1 coordinate 77,814, forward strand.
TTTGTTTTTTTTTTTTTAATTTTTTTTGGTTTTTTTTTTTATTTTTTTATTTTTTGAAAGAGAGGAAAGAGAGTGAAAGAAAGAAAAAAAAAGACTGTACGAGAGAAAGAAAGAGGAAGGAAAAGAGGGAGAGAGAACAGGATTCTTGATCCTAAATATATATGCACCCAATACAGGAACACCCAGATACATAAGGCAGGTTCTTCATGACTTACAAAGAGACTT
>CAUYLG010018863.1:0-12641 GCA_963573385.1 Cacajao melanocephalus
TTGTTGGTGATGAAGTTTTTTCTGTTTCTTAGTTTTCCTTTGGCAGACGCCCCTTCCCCACAGAGCTAGGCCTTCCTGGGTTCAGCTGTGCTTACTGTGAAACTCTCAGTCCTCAGCGCTTCCAATTGCTGTTCTCCTTGTAGGGATGGGACCAGCCGAGCCTGACTCAAAGGGCACTCAGTCCCCTATACTCCGCACTGAGAAGCGTCGTCCCGCGCCGGGGCACTGGCAACACAGCCACGCTGGCCAAAAGAGTCACGCTGGCGACCCGTGTGGCTTCTCTGCCAGGAATCTCCCAGTTTGTGGGCAACAGAAATTAGTCTGAAATTGTGGCATCCACTCGCTCTCTGTGCTTTCACTCGGAGTTACAATCCTGAGCTGTTGTTAATTGGCCATCTTGGATCTCTCCGCCCGGTGATGAAGTTTTTTCTGTTTCTTAGTTTTCCTTTGGTGGACACCCCTTCCCCACAGAGCTAGGCTTCCTGGGTTCAGCTGTGCTTACTGTGAAACTCTCAGTCCTCAGCATTTCCAATTGCTATTCTCCTTGTGGGGATGGGACCAGCCGAGCCCATCTCAAAGGGCACTCAGTACGGTATACTCCGCATGGAGAAGCGCCGCACAGGGGCGCAGACAAAAGAGCCGCGCTGGGGACCCGTGTGGCCCCTCCGCCAGGAATCTCCCAGTCTGTGGGCAACAAAAATTTGTCTAAAAGTGCGGCGTCCACTCGCACTCTGCGCTTTCACTGGGAGCTACAATCCTGAGCTGTTGTTAATCGGCCATCTTGGATCTCTCTCCTCTAGATGCTTTTATAGTTTCTACTTGTCTACTGATATACTGTGTGTTCGTTTATTATGAATGTATTTTCCTTTAAGTCCTTAAACATATAACAGCTGTTTAAAGTTACTATCCACTCACTGCAGCATTTGTAGCATCTCAGGATTGGTTTCTTTCGACAGCTCTTTTGCTGAAATACTGGTCTCATTTCTTGTCTAGTGGTTTTTCATGATTCTTGTCAACTGGTTTTGAACATTATAGATGATGTATCATAGAGGCTCTGAATTATGTCATGTTCCTCTGAAGAATATTTTTGGTCTAACAGGCAATTAACGCAAACTCTAGCCTCTGTCTTCCTTGCAGTGGGCAGCAACTGAAATCTCTACTCTGTTCTTTTAGCGTCTAGCTGCTGCTCTTTTGCCACGCCTTCTGGAGTCCAGGTTTTGGGATCTGGTAAAATTTATGTATAAATCCGAAGTTCATCACCTTTGTTACTCTTCTGTGACTTGCTCCTGAAGTTACCAGCTGTCCTAACAGGCCCCAGACTCTGACCTCTGAAATCACAAGCCAGTGAAGCTATAAGCTTTCCAGCTCCCTAAGCCATTTTCAGGCAAAAATCCACAAGCTGGAAAATTATACTTATTGAAATTTCTAGCTTTCTAGGCTAGATACCTGTCCTATTTCTGCCACTGTTTTGGTAATTCTTCAGTGTTTTCAAGTAGTAATTGTTTCTTAGAGTTTGTTTTGTTTTTGTTTAGATTTTATGATTGCTATCTGCAGGAAGATAAGTCCAACTAAGTTATTTACCATTCATGGAAGCTAGAATCCTCAGTCGAGTTGTTTTAAGAGTTTTTTGGCCAAGATCTACTCTGTTTCTGTTTTGCAAAATTTGAACCATTCTTACCCTCTTCTTTAATTCTTTATCTTCATGATAACCCAGTTGTTAGTCTACTTCTAAATATTCAAGATCCAGAAATAAATGATCTCCTAAATTATATAAAGAGATAGGTGTCCAACAATAAGAACACATGGACACAGGGAGGGGAACATCACACACTGGGGCCAGTCATGGGTAGGGAGCTAGGGGAGGGATAGCAGTGGGTGAGGGGGTTAGGGGATAACATTAGGAAAAATACCTAATGTAAATGACTAAGTGATGGATGCAGCAAACCACCATGGCACGTGTATACCTATGTAACAAACCTGCACATTCTGCACATACACCCCCAGAACTTAAAGAGTATAATTTTAAAAAAGAGAGATAGGTGTCCATGGCATTGAATGTAATATTTTGATTATACAAAATGCTTTTATTTCTGATTTCACTACCTTGGGATTTTTTATCATTTAAACATGAGTCAGAATAAAGTTCACCTTTTATATTACCAGTGGTAGGGAGATTATTATGAGAAAAATATGTTTGGTCAGTTATTTTTATGAACAAATGAAACCATTAATTCATTCCAACAATTCTTACTAACCACTTATTTGCCACCTAGCCTCTTTAATATTTTCTTTCTTTCCGAGCTTCCATGTTATTACATGGTCTCAGTTTTCCTCTTCTCTCTCAAACCATTTCTTCTGAGGCTCTTTTGATAGCTCTTCTTCCTTCTTCAATCACTGAATGCCAGAGTTCTTCCAATGTTTTGTCCTGAGGCCTGATCTCTTTTCATTGATAATTTTGTCCACACATATCTATAAGTTCCCCAAATCTGTGTCTCCAGCTCTTATTTCTAACTTAGCTTCCATCTTTATCATCTTGATGGATTTTTTCATCTTGGGGTTCCATCACAACATTTAAATGAAAGAAAAAACTACATTTTTCCATCCTCAAGGGTGGTGATAAGGAAGAGCTTCTCTTCCTGACTTTTCTATTAATGGTCTCACTAGTGTTCCAAACTCTTTAGGTCTTCTTCACATCTTCCCCTTTCCTCCTCACACTCTGTCAGAGCTGCTTTTGCAAATATGTCTCATTTTTTGCCACATTTGAATGGATACAGAGTCTCTCAAGCTAGTGCATCTTGCAAAGAACCACCTTAATGATCCTTCTAAAGCCAGCCTATATCATGTCACTTCCCCTCTTCAGGCATCTTCAAGGATTCCCAAAAAAACAGATTCTGGCCTTCAAGGCCCTTCCATTTCAACTCCTACCCACAATGCTAGCTTTATTGGTGTTTCCCAAGGTCCAGCCAAGTCAACTAGTCTTTACTCTCAGCCACACTACAAGTTGTCTCATCTTTGTACCTTTGCTTACATTGCTTCTTCCAGAATACTCTCCCCTTCCTACTGTATATCCCTGGTCTCTGCCTGTATCATCATTCCTAAATAACCTTCCTTTTTTTAACAGATAGAATTCAATAGGACTTGGTTAAACAAGTATTGGAGAACTGCAAAAGTTTTGTGTTACTTACAGAGCAATCATAGAGGTATCAAACGCCAAAAGCAGCTACCATCACTAGGACTGAGGGAAAAAGGGAAGAGGTTGGGATTATTAGAAATTACTTTTTTATTTTTTCTATTAATTTCAGTAGGTTATTGGGGAACAGATGTTGTTTGGCTACATGGATAAGTTCTTCAGTGGCCTGATTTATGAGGTTTTGGTACACCCATCACCTGAGCAGTGTACAGTGTACCCAATGTGTAGTCTTTTATCCCTTATCCCCATCCCATGCTTCCTTCTGAGTCCCCAAAGTGTATTGTATCATTCTTATGCCTTTGCATCTTCATAGCTTAGCTACCACTTATGAGTGGTTTTCTATTCATGAGTTACTTCACTTAGAATAATTGTCTCCATTTCCATCCAGTTTGCTGCAAATGCCATTATTTCATTCCTTTTTATGGCTGAGTAGTATTTCACACTACAGTTTCTTTATGCACTTATTGATTGATGGACATTTGGGCTGGTTCCATATTTTGCAGTTGCAAATTCTGCTGTTATAAACATGAATGTGCAAGTGTCTTTTTTTGTAAAGATTTCCTTTCCTCTGGGTAGATAGCCAATAGAGGATTGCTGGATCATATGGTAGAGCTATTTTCAGTTCTTTGAAGAATCTCCATACTGTTTTCCATAGTTCCAGCAGTGTAAAAGTGTTCATTTCTACCACATCCTTGCCAACATATATTATTTTTTGATTTGCTGACTATGGTCATTCTTGCACGAGTAAGGTGGTATCATATTGTGGTTTTGATCCGTATTTCTCTGATAGTGATGTTGAGCATTGTTTCATAAGTGTGTTGGCTATTTGTATGTCTTCTTTTGAGAATTGTCTATTCATGTCCTTAGCCCACTTTTTGATAGGATTATATGTTTTTTGTTTTTTGCTGATTTGTGTCCCTTGTAGATTCTGGATATTAATCCTTTGCCAGATGCATAGATTTTCTCCCACTCTGCAAGTTGTCTGTTTACTCCGCTGATTATTTCCTTTGCTGTTCAGAAGCTTTTTAGTTTAATTAGGTTCCATCTATTTATCTTTGTTTTTATTGCCTTTGCTTTAGGGTTCTTGGTCATGAAGTATTTGCTGAAGTCTAGAAGGGTTTTTCTGGTGTTATCTTCTAGAATTTTTATGGTTTCAGGTCTTAGATTTAAGTCCTTGATCCATCTTGAGTTGATATTTGAAGAAGGTGAGAGATGAGGATCCAGTTTCATTCTCCTCTCTGTGGCTTGCCAATTATCCCAGCACCATTTGTTGAATAGGGTGTCTTTTCCTGATTTTATGTTTTTGTTTGCTTTGTTGAAGATCAGTTGGCTGTAAATATTTGGCTGTACTTCTGGGTTCTCTATTCTGTTCCATTGGTCTTTGTGTCTATTTTTTATACTAGTACAATGCTGTTTTGGTGAGTATTGCCTTATAGTTTGAAGTCAGGTAATGTGATGCCTCCAGATTTGTTCTTTTTGCTTAGTCTTGCTTTTCTACGCAGGCTCTTTTTTGGTTCCATATGAATTTTAGGATTGTTTTTTCTATTTCTGTGTAGAATGATGGTGGTATTTGGATGGGAATTGCACTGAATTTGTAGGTTGTTTCTGTCACTATGGTCATTTTCACAATATTCTACCCATCTTTTGAGCATAGGATGTGTTTCCATTTGTGTCATCTCTGATTTCTTTAAGCAGTGTCTTGTAGTTTTCCTTGTAGAGGTCTTTCACCTCTTTGGTTAGGTATATTCCTAAGTATTTCAACTTTTTTGCAGCTATTGTGAAAAGGGTTGCATTCTTGATTTCTCAGCTTTGTTGCTGTAGTTATATAGCAGGGCTACTGAATTGTGTACATTAATTTTGTATCCTGAAACTTTGCTGGATTCATTTATCAGTTCTAGGTGCTTTTTGGAGGAGTCTTTAGGGTTTTCCACAGTTTGACTTCCTCTTTACTGATTTAGATGTCCTTTGTTTCTTTCTCTTGTCTGATTGCCGTGGCTAGGACTTCCAGTACTATGTTGAAGGTAAGTGGAAAAGCGGGCATTCTTGTCTTGTTCTGGTTCTCAGGGGGAACTTTTCCCCATTCAGTATAGTGTTGGCTGTGAGTCTGTCATAGATGGCTTTTATTAACTTAAGGTGTGTCTCTTCCATGCCAGTTTTGCTGAGGGTTTTAATCATAAAGCAATGCTGGATTTTGTCAAGTGCTTTTTCTGCAGCTATTGAATGATTATGGGTATATCACATTTATTGACTTGTGGATGTTAAACCATCCCTGCATCCCTCGTATGATACCAAATTGATCAAGGTGGATTATCTTTTTGATATGCTGTTGGATTTGGTTAGCTAGTATTTTGTTGTGGATTTTTACGTTGATGTTCATCAGGGATACTGATCTGTAATTTTCTTTGTGTCCTTTTCTGGTTTTCATATTAGGATGATACTGGCTTCATAGAATGGTTTAGGGAGGACTCCTTCTTTCTCTATTTTTTGGAATAATTTCAATAGGATTGGTACCAACTCTTCTTTGAATGTCTGATGGAATTCAGCTGTGAATCCATCTGGTCTTGGACTTTTTTGATGGCAGTTTTTTAAATTACCATTTCAATCTCTCTGCTAGTTATTGATCTGTTCAGAGTTTGCTTTTTTTCTGGTTTAATCTAGGAGGGTTGTATATTTCTAGAAATTTATCCATCTTCTCTAGGTTTTCTTGTTTTTGTGTGTAAAGTTGTTCCTAGTAGCCTTGAATGATGTTTTGTATTTTTGTGGTATTAGTTATAACATCTCCCATTTTGTTTCTAACTGAGCTTATTTGAATCTTCTTTTCTTGGTTAACTCATTAATGGTCTATCAGTTTTGTTTCTCTTTTTAAAGAACCAGCTTTTTGTTTCATTTATCTATTGTATTTTTTTGTTTCAATTTCACTTCTTCTGCTGGGTTTGGGTTTGGTTTGTTCTTTTTTCACGAGTTCCTTAAGAACCAGCTTTTTGTTTCATTTATCTATTGTATTTTTTTGTTTCAATTTCACTTCTGCTGGGTTTGGGTTTGGTTTGTTCTTTTTTCACGAGTTCCTTGAGGTGTAACCTAAGATTGTCTATTTGTGCTCTTTCGTACATTTTGATAGAGACATTCAATGCTATGAACTTTCCTCTTAGCACCACCTTTGCTGTATCACAAAGGTTTTGATAGATTGTGTCGCTGTTGTTCAGTTCAAAGAATTTTTTAATTTCTCTCAATTTCATTGTTGATCCAGTGATCATACAGGAGCAGGTTATTTAATTTCCATGTATTTGCATGGTTTTGAAAGTTCCTTTTGGAGTTGATTTCCAATTTTATTCCACTGTGGTCTGAGAGAGTACTTGATATAATTTTGACTTTCTTAAATTTACTGAGACTTGTTTTATGGGCTATAATATAGACTATCTTGGAGACTGTTCCATGTGCTGATGAATACAGTGAATATTCTGCAGTTGTTGCGTAGAAGATTCTGTAAATATCAGTTAAGTCTATTTGTTCTAGGGTATAGCTTAGTGTCTCTTTGTTGACTTTGTCTTGAGGACCTGTCTCGTGCTCTCAGTGGATTATTGAAGTTCCCACTATTATTGTGTTGCCATTTATCTCATTTCTTAGGTCTAGTACTGATTGTTTTATAAATTTGGGAACTGCCGTGTTAGGTGCATATGTATTTAGGATTCTGATATTTTCCATTTCGACTAGTCCTTTTATCATTATACAATGTCCCTCTTTCTCTTTCTTAACTGCTGTTGCTTTAAAGTCTCTTTTGTCTGGTATAAGAATAGGTACTTCTGCTTACTTTTGGTGTCCATTTGTATGAAGTATCTTTTTCTACCTCTTTAAGTTTATGTTAGTCTTTATTAGGTGAGTCTCTTGAAAATAGCAGATACTTGGTTGGTGATTTCTTATTAATTCCACCATTCTCCATCTTTTAAGTGGAACATTTAGGCCATTTACATTCAACATGAGTATTGAGGTGTGTGGTACTATTCTATTCATTGTGCTAGCTGTTTGAGTGTGTGTGTTATTGTATAAGTCCTGTGAGGTTTATGCTTTACAAAGTTCTATTTTGATGTATTTTGAGAATTTGTTTCAATATTTAGAGCTCCTTGTAGCAGTTCTTGTAGTGCTGGTTTGGTAGTGGCGAATTCTCGGCATTTGTCTGAAAAAGGCTATCTTTCCTTCATATATGAAGCTTAGTGTCACTGGATACAAAATTCTTAGCTGATAATAATTTTCTTTAAGGAAGCTAAAGATAGGATCCCAATCACTTCTAGCTTGTAGGGTTTCTGCTGAGAAATCTGCTGTTAATTGGGTAGGTTTTTCTTTATAGGTTTCCTGACACTTTTGCCTTGTAGCATTTTAGATTTTTTTCCTTTGTCTTAACTTTAGATAACCAGATTACTATGTGCTAGACAATCTTTTTGCAATTAATTTTTTGGGTGTTCTTTGAGCTTCTTGTATTTGGATGTCTAGCAAGGCCAGGGAAGTTTTCCTTGATTATTCCCTAAACATTTAGCTTTTTCCAAACATTTAGATTTCTCTTCTTCCTTGGGAACATCAATTATTCTTAGGTTTGATCTTTTAACATAATGCCAAACTCCTTGGAGGCTTTGTTCATTTGTTTTAATCTTTTTTTTTCTTTTGTCATATTGGGTTAATTCAAAAGAGTTATCTTTGAGCTCTGAAGTTCTTTCTTCTGCTTGTTTTATTCTATTGAGAGTTTACTGTGTATTTTGCATTTCGCTGTGTTCTTCATTCCCAGAAGTTATGATTGTTTTTTTACTTATGCTATTTCTCTGGAGATTTTTCTATCCATATCCTGTATCCTTTTTTTAAAATTATTATTTCTTTAAGTTGGTATTCACCTTTCTCTGGTGCCTCCTTGAGTATCTTAATTATTGACCTTTTGCATTCTTTTTCTGGCAATTCAGAGATTTATTCTTGGTTTGGAGTCATTCCTGTTGAGCTAGTGTGATATTTGGGAGTGTTGTTTCATCATATTACCAGAATTGTTTTTTGGTTCCTTTTCATTTGGGTAGACTATGTCAGAGGGAAGATTTGGGGCTCAAGGGCTGTTCTTCCGATTCTTTTTTCCCAAAGGGCACTCTCCTGATGTGGTGCTCTTCCACTTCCCCTAGGGATGGGGCTTTCTGAGAGCTGAACTGCAGTGATTGTTATTTCTCTTCTGGGTCTAGCCCTCCAGCAGAGCTACTGGGCTTCTGGCTGGTACTGAGGAGTGTTTGTAAATAGTCCTGTGATGTGATTCATCTTCAGGTCTCTCAGCCATGGATACCAGCACCTGCTCTGCTGGTGGTAGGAGGGGAGTGAAGTGGACTCTGTGAGGGTCCTTGTTATATAATTTTGTTTAGTGTGCTGGTTTTGTGTTGGTTGACCTGCAGCCAGGAGATGGCACTCTCAAGAGACCATCAGCTGTGATAGTATAGGGAGGATAAAAGCTTGCCCTAGGGTCACTTGTTTGGGTAAGTGTTTGGGTTTCTCAGGCAGTGGGCAGGGCCATAGATCTCCCAAGAGGTTATGTCCTTTGTCTTCAGCTACCAGGGTGGGTAGAGAGAGACCATCAGGTTGGGGCTGGGTTAGGCATGTCTAAGCTCAGAATTTCCTTGGACTGGGCTTGCTAGAACTGCTGTAGGGGATGGGGTGTGGTTCTCAGGCCAATGGAGTTATATTCCCAGGGAGATTATGGCTACCTCTGCTGTGTCATACAAGTTGCCAGGGAAGTGGGGGAAAGCTGGCAATGACAGGCTTCACCCAGCTCCCATGCAGCCCAAAAGGCCAGTTCACTCCCGCCATGCCTCACCAACAGCACTGAGTTTATTTGCAGGCAGCCAGTGAGCAGGGCTGAGAACTTGGCCAGGTTTCACACCTCCTCTCGCCATGGCTGCTGTGCTTCCTGTTAACCCCCTTCCCCAGGATTCTGTCCAGGAAACTTCACATCCACTCCAAATTGTTACAAAGTTCAGTTGGAAATTTCCTTCTCCCTGTGGTCTTTTCCCCCAATTCCACTGGCAGCCCTTTCCAAGGACCCCCGCAAGACAGAGTCAGAAATGGCTTCCCCAGGAACTTAGAGCCAACAGGGCTCTTTCCACTACTACTTCTACCCCTGTATTTTTCTGAGCTTTCTAAATGTGTCTGAGCTCCAGGTAAGGTCAAATCCTCCTGTGATCTAGACCTTCAGGCTCCCCAGTGAGGATGTGCGTTCAGGGGCAGATTTTCACCCTCTCACACTTTGGGCACTCCCAGTTTTTTGGCTGTCTCATGGCACCTGCAGTGGCAAGCTGCTTCCTTGAAAAGGGCCTGCGGATTCTCCGGGCTTTCCTGGTATGTTCCTGGGGTAGTTCTTGGAGCAAAAATTCACAATGTGAGTTTCACATGCTGCTCTATCCACCTGAGTAGAAGCTGCAAGTTAGTTCTGTCTCCTATATGCCATTTTTTCCCCTCAGGATTATTAGAATTTGGAATCTTGGAGGAAACGCCACAAGGAACTGGGACTCAGAGCTCTGCAGGGAGAGGGGGCAGGTGCCAGTTGCTGCTGGGATCTCTGAGAGGGTACAATAAGGCAGCTTCTGAAGTGTGGGAAAAGCAAATTGCAAACTAGGACCAACTACTGACAATGGAACCAGCTCCACTGCCATGGTGTAGACCCTAAATAATCTTCATATGTAACATTTCTTCCATGACCCCTTCATTGGCTGAGTTTCGTTTCACTATGTATCAACCCAAGCAATATAGATTTAAATAGGTCCACTTTGCCCTATTGAAACCTAGAGTTCTCCTTCAGAGTCATGAATCTGTGTAAATAACCTTCAAAGTAACAAAACTAGGATTTTTTTTTTTAATTTCCTCAAAACTGATCTTAGCCCTGGTAAGTTTCAGAGGGTTTACAGTTAGTTACACCCTCAAGATACTTTGGGTTCAGTTACAGATCACTGCAATAAAGCGAGTCACACAATATTTTTTGTTTCCCAATGCATGTAAAAGTTATGTTTACACTGTATTGTAATCCACTAAGTGTGCAACATCATTACATCTTTTAAAAAACACATACATGCCTTAATTTTAAAAATACTTCATTGCTTAAAAAAATGCTAACAATTATCTGAGCCTTAAGGAAGTCTAATCTTTTTGCTGGTGGAGGGTTTTGCCTCAATGTTGATGGTTGCCGAACATTAGAATGACTCTGGTGGTTTCTTAAAAGACAACAATGAAGTTTGCTGCGTTGATTCATCTCATGAAAGGTTCCTCTGTAGCATGCAATGCTGTTTGATAGCATTTTATTCACAGTTGAACTTTTTTCAAAATTGGTGTCAATCCTCTCAATCCCTGCCACTGCTTTATTAAGTTTATATGATACTCTAAATTCTTTTTTTTTATAGATCCCTTTTTTAAATTGCATTTTAGGTTTATTCTTTGACATCATCTCAACACTGTTCACAGCAACTTCACCAAGAGTAGATTCCATCTCAAGAAACCACTTTCTTTGCTCATCTCTAAAAAGCAACTCCTCATCCATTCAAGTTTAATTATGATGTTGCAGCAGTTCAGTCACATCTTCAGGCCTACTTCTCCTTCTAGTTCTCTTGTTATTTCTGCTACACCTGCAGTGACTTCCTCAACACTGAAGTATTGAACCCCTCAAAGTCATCCATGAGGGTGAGAATCAGCCTCTTCCAAATTCTTGTTCATGTTGGTATTTTGACCTCCTTCCATGAATCATGAATGTTCTTAATGGCATCTAGAATGATGAGTACTTTCCAGAACATTTTTTATTTACTTTTCCCAGATCCATTAGAGGAATGACTATCCATGGCAGCTATAGCATTATGAAATTTGTTTCTTAAAGAGTGAAACCTAAAAGTTGAAATTACTTTTTGGAATGCAGAATGGATGTTACGTTAGCAGAAATGAAAACATGAATCTCCTTGTACATTTCCATCAGAGGTCTCGGATGAACAGGTGCATTGTCAGTAACCAGTAATATTTTGAAAGAAGTCTTTTTCTCTGAGAAGTGGGTCTCTAGAGTGGTCTGAAAATATTCCATAAACCATGCTATAAACAGATGTGCTGTCATCCAGGCTTTGTTGTTCCTTTTATAGAGAATAGGCAGATTAGATGTAGCATAATTCTTAAGGAACCTAGGGTTGTCGGAATTAGAGATGAGCATTGGCTTCACCATAAAGTCACCAGATGCATCAGCCCCTAACAAGAGAGTCAGCCTGTCCTTTGAAGCTTTGAAGCCAGGTATTGACTTCTCCTCTCTAGCTATCAAAGTCCTAGATACCATCTTTTTCCAACAGAAGAGTGTTTCATCTACACTGAAAATCTCTTGTGTTTAACGTAGCCACCTTCATCAGTGATCTTAGCTAGATTTTCTGAATGACTTGCTTTAACTTGCACTTTTATGTTAGGGAGACTGCTTCTTTCCTAAAACCTTAGGAACCAACCTCTGCTAGCTTCCAACTTTTCCTCTGCAGCTTTCTCACTTCTCAGCCTTCATAAATTTGAAGAGAGCTAGGGCTTGCTCTGGATTAGGTATTAGCTTAAGGGAATGTTGTAGCTGGTTTGATCTTCTAACCAGACCACTAAAACCTTCTTCATATCAGCAATGAGACTGTTTTACTTATCATCAATTTTTTGTGTTCACTGGAGTGGCTCTTCTAATGTCATTCAAGAACTTTTCGTTTGCATTCACAGCTTGGCTATTTGGTACAAGAAACCTATCTTAGCTTTTGGCATACCTTTCCCACTAGGCTTAATCATTTCTAGCTTTTGATTTAAAGTGAAAGACGGGCAACTTTTTCTTTCTCTTGAACACTTAGAGGCTACTGTAGGGTTATTAATTAGCCTAATTTTAATATTGCTGCATCTCAGGGGATAGGGAGGCCCCAGGAGAGGGAGGAAGATGGGCAAATAGCCATTCAGTTGAGCAGTCAGAAAACAAACATTTATCAATTAAGTTCCTTGTTTTATTTATTTATTTAATTTTTATTGTATTTTAGGTTTTGGGGTACATGTGAAAAACATGCAAGATTGTTGCATAGGTACACACGTGGCAGTGTGATTTGCTTCTTTCCTCCCCTTCACCTATATCTGGCATTTCTTCCCATGCTATCTCTCCCCACCTCCCCACCTCCCACTGTCCCTCCCCTATTTCCCCCCCCAACAGACCCCTGTGTGTAGTGCTCCCCTCCCTATGTCCATGTGTTCTCATTGTTCATCACCCGCCTATGAGTGAGAACATGCGGTGTTTGATTTTGTGTTCTTGTGTCAGTTTGCTGAGAATGATGGTTTCCAGGTTTATCCATGTCCCTACGAAGGACATGAATTCATCATTTTTGATGGCTGCATAATATTCCATGGTGTATATGTGCCACATTTTCCCTGTCCAGTCTATCATCGATGGGCATTTGGGTTGGTTCCA
>CAUYLG010018865.1:0-24969 GCA_963573385.1 Cacajao melanocephalus
CATAACAAAAGAAACAATCATTAGAGTGAACCAACAACCAACAGAATGGGAAAAAAATTTTGCAATCTACCCATCTGACAAAGGGCTAATATCCAGAATCTACAAAGAACTAAAACAGATTTACAAGAAAAAAAAACCCATTCAAAAGTGGGCGAAGGATAAGAACAGACATTTTTCAAAAGAAGACATATATGAGGCCAACAAACATATGAAAAAATGCTCATCATCACTGGTCATTAGAGAAATGCCAATCAAAACCACATTCAGATACCATCTCATGCCAGTTAGAATGGCGATCATTAAAAAATCTGGAGACAACAGATGCTGGAGAGGACGTGGAGAAATAGGAACACTTTTACACTGTTGGTGGAAGTGTAAATTGGTTCAGTCATTGTGGAAGACAGTGTGGTGATTCCTCAAGGATCTAGAGAGAGAAATTACATTTGACCCAGCAATCCCATTACTAGGTGTATACCCAATGGATTATGAATCATTCTATTATAAAGACACATGCACATGTATGTTCATTGAGGTACTGTTTACAATAGCAAAGACCTGGAACCAACCCAAATGCCCATCGATGATAGACTGGTCAAGGAAAATGTGGCACATATATACCATGGAATACTATGCAGCCATAAAAAATGATGAGTTCATATCCTTTGTAGGGACATGGATCAATCTGGAAACCATCATTCTCAGCAAACCGACACAAGAACAGAAAATCAAACACTGCATGTTCCCACTCATAGGTGCATGTGAACAATGAGAACACATGGACACAGGGAGGGGAGCATCATGCACTGGGGTCTGTTGGGGGGGGCTAGGGGACAGACAGCAGGGGGTGGGGAGGTTGGAGAGAGATAACATGGGGAGAAATGCCAGATATAAGTGACGGGGGAATGGAGGCAGCAAACTGCATTGCCATGTATGTACCTATGCAACAATCTTGCATGATCTGCACATGTACCCCAGAATCTAAAGTGCAATTAAAAAAAAAAGAAGAAGAAAAAAAGATTATTAAGAGTCATCAGGCAAATGGGCAAATGGGGGGAAGTTAGAGTGGAGAAAGTTTGTTTACTCAAAGGAATTGAAAAGACCCTCAGAAGAAAGAAGGATGCTGTATCTACACATAAAACTGGAGAAGTTCCAGCATTTGGACTTTTTGTTCTGAGAACAGTGGGGACTCACTGAATGGCTTTCAGCAGGGAAGATATGTTATCTAACTTGCATTTCGGAAATATATTCTGGCTACACTGTGGAAGGTAGATTGATAGAGGACCAGAAGGGAGGCAGAGTGATCAGACAGAGGACCATAGTTCAGGTAAGCAATGAAGGTGGCCTGAACTAGAAGGGTGGCAGTGGAGGATACAGAGAAGTATACAGATTGAAGAGATTGTCTTAATCCATTCAAGCTGCTCTAACAAAAATACCATAAGCTGAACAGCTTAGAGATAACAGAAATTTATTTCCCCAATTCTAGAGGCTGGGAAGTCCAAGATCAAGGTGCCAGCAGATTCAGTGTCTGGTGAGGGCCTGTTTTCTGGTTCATAGATGATACCTTCTTGTCGTGTCCTCCCATGATGGAAAGGGCAAGGGATCTCTCTCGGGCATCCTTGATAAGGGCATTAATCCCATTTTAATGAGGGCAGAGTCCTCCTGACTTTATCACTTCCCAAAAGCCCCATCTGCTAATACCAGCCCTTTGGTGAATAGGTTTCAAAATATAAATTTGGGGGAACACAAACACTCAGACCAGAGATTATAAGGATGGAATGAATAACAATAGCTAGTGTTTATTTTGTGTCAGGCCCTATAGCATGCACTTTACATGCTTTATATCACTGGATCCGCACAACCCCATAACATGGTCCCTGCAGAGAAAACTGAGCCTCAGAGGGATTAAGTAACTTATTCAAGATCCCTCAACTAGCAGCAGGTGCTTGATCTTAACCACTGTGTTCTACTGCCTCTTCAGGTAAAAATATCAGGACCTGTTGAAGAGAAGATGAGAGAAGAGAAAAGGTACAATTTTAACCAAGTTTCTGCTGTGGGCAATTATGAACACAGAAGTTTGATGAAATGTTGGGGGAATTGGGTGATGCGTTCATTTTGTGCATGTTGAGTTGGATATCTATCAGATATTCAGTGTATGTGAGAGATAGGTACATATGCCCGAGATATATATATGGGTCTGAACTCAATGTAGCTGATGAAGGAGGAGAATTATTAGTCATTGAAGCAGGACAGATTACCTTAAAGGAGTGCATAGAATGAGAAGGGACCTAAACAGATTCTCAAGAAGCACAAACATTTAGGGGGCAGCCAGAGGAAGAGGGCTATGCAAAGAGAAGAAAGAAGAGATGAAGAAAGAAACCCAGATAGGGTGGTTATGAAGCCAAGCAAAACAGAATTTCCAAAAGCCAGTGGTCGGAGGCTGCAGAGAGGTATGGTAAGATATAGATTTAAAATGTCCACAGGTTTACCAGCAATGAGGCTGCCCATGACCTCGATGAGAGCATCTCCAGTGGAGTGCTCAGAGGTGAGGAAGAGAAGATCAAGGGGTTGACAACTCACAAGAGGTTTGGTTGTGGATAGGGAGAAAGTGCTAAGGCAGTAGACAGAAGGGGACCTTGGGTCAATAAAATCTTCATGTTGATTTGTTTGTTTTTAAAGGCTTGAATGACTTGAACACGTTTTTATCCTGCTGATACGAAGCTACTAGAAACAGACAGAAAGCACTCGCCATAGGTGAGTGAATAGAAATTGAGGAAAATGGGGATCAGATAGATGAAGAAATTAACTTTAGAAGGGAGGAGAGACACTGCTCTACTATCACAGGAAGATAGGAATCAATGATGGGGAAAACACAGGTAGCTTAGTCAAAACTTTTATTTCTTACAGATCTGGAGGCTGGAAAGTCCAGGATCAAGGCTGACAGATTTGATGTCTGGTGAGAACTCACTTTCTGGTTGGCAAATGGCCCTCTTCTCATTATGTCCTCATGTGGCCTGTCCTTGGTGTGTTCATGTGGAGAGAAAGAAAGATCTCGTGTTTCTTCCTCTTCTTATAAAGGGACTAGTCTCATCATGGGGGCTCCACCCTTATGACACCATCTAAACCTAATTAATTCCCAAAGGCCCCACCTCTAAATACCATTGCATTGGAGATAGGGGCTTCAAAATATAAACTTTAGGGGCACAAAACATTCAGTCCCTAGTGTAGGAGAGGAAAATATTTTTTTTCTCCCTACCCTAAGCTAATGGCCCCTATAACTAAAGACAGATTAACCAGAGAAAAGCACACACGTGTATTTAATATAAATTTTATGTGACACAGGAGCTTTCCTAAGGAAATGAAGACCTGAAGGAACCATTAAACCTGTGATTTTTTAGAAACATGTGGATTTTTATGCTAGATTTGATGAAGAAGTGGATAATCTTAGAGAAACAGAACTGAACCAAGTGGGTATGATCTAATGGTAATAAACTGGGGGATACTTAGCAAGGCCTGTTGGTTCAGATTCTTCTTTGCAGCCCTCCATCTTCAGAGTTAAAAATATTTCTTTCCATGGGAGTAGGTAGCTGAAGTGGTGTGGAAGTAAAGACCTCTGAAGTTTAAGAGGTCAAAGAACTGAGAGGTCAGAGTGGTATTCTGCTTATCCATGTCAATTATGACACCCCCTTGGGGAATGGCAGGATTTAGGATGAAAAAGAATTCTCTAATCCAGATACCAAAGTCCCTGCTGAATGAAATGGAGAAGTTTGTGAGTATCAGACAGCAGACTAAAGCAACACTTTTCTCACCTTCCAGAATGGTTTCTCATAAACAAGAATAACAGCTACTATTTATTTAGCTCTCCTGATGTGCTAGGCACCCTTTTTTCTAAGCATTTTACATATGTTGTCTCATTTCATCCTCACAACAACCTTATAAGGTAGGCCTTGGTATTATCTCCCCCATTTTACAGCTGAGAGAAGGAAGGAAAGCACAGAGATATGAAATAGCTTTTCTAGGATTACCTAGCTAGTACATGGCAGAGCCAGGACTTGAACTTAAGCAGTCTAGCTCCAGAGTCTGTGCAGATAATCATCACAATAAGGTCAGAGCTACTGCTACTGTTTATTGAGCACAGGTTATGTACCACACACATGCAATGTGTACCGTATACATTATCTCATTCAACCATGACAAGAGCACTACCCGATAGGTACTATTATCTCCCTCACTTTACAAATGAGAAAAACGAAGCTCAGAATTAGAAAATGACTCCACCATACTACTTCCAACAACATATTTTCTGTAGAAAAATTAGCCTTGATTTTCCCATTTTAATTTATCACACCTGTTCCGGGAACAGAACATTCATCTAATTCAAGTACTTAGATACGTACATCTATAATGTAGATATTTCTAGTTTGTCTTTCAAGTGGTGTTATTTTAAGTGGCTGATCAGTAAAGAAAATTATGTTACCTGATTAAGAGAGCAAAAGAGGAGGAAATGGGCTTTAATGGTAGAACGATGGCTAACAATAATATTATAGTTGTATAGTTCTTTCATGTTTTGCTAAGGACTTCAACATATACTATTTTATTTGATCCTCTCCAAAGAAGAGTTTCCTGAATGTGAAAGTTCTAAGACCTTAGAATACAATACCTAAGGAAAACCCCACCTTGAGAGGCTTGCTGTTGTTGTTATTTTATAAGGTACAAACAGCTATGATATCTGCAAGCATGAAAAACAGTTCCCTCTGGAGACAGAGGAATAATCTAGCCTAGAGAAGACTCTAAATCATTTGATATCTTTAAAACTTTGCCAGAACACTGAATTCATAATCATATTCTAAGGCAGAGATTTCCAATCTTTTGGGTAACAGGGTACCCTATTTTCAACCCCACTTACTCTGGTCCTAAAAGTATTGCAGGCATGTTTTCTAGAACAGTAATTCACACTCATTTTATTTTGAAAATGCTAAGGTCATTTAAAATTACTGGAGCTGTCTAATGTGTCATAAAATAAGGATTGAAACTTGTGCTGAAACCTAAATCCTTTATCTAATAACATCAACAGACAATTGTGAGTAAAGACAGATTAAAATGAGAGCAAAATTAACTTATTCAACAATCATTTACTAAGCACTTACTACACACAAGTCACCGTGCTAAGTACTGAAGTCCTCATGGATTGCTGTATTAATCACCGTTGGTTAACTGCTGTAGCTCTTACAAGTAATCCCCCAGTCTCAGTGACTTAGCACAGTAAAAGTTTCTTTTCTGTGCAAAGTCCAATTCAGATGTTCCCGGCAGCACTCCTCCAAATGGGGACTCAGGAAGTTAGGCTCCATGCACCAGTTGGTTTCACCATCTTCTAGAGCCTCTACACTAGCTATTTTGCAAAGGAACTCATGGGATGTTTTGTGAGCCAGACCTGGAATTGACACACGACACTTCTATCTACATTCCATAGAACAGAACTTTGTCACCTAGCCTCCACCTTACTGCAATGGAGCCTGGAAAATGTAATCTGTCTATGTGTCCAATAAAAGGAAATGAATTTGATGAACACCTAAGTAGTCTCTGCCTCAATCACATAATCCATTTTTTCCCAAACTTTAATCATTCTCGAATCACCTTTGTGATACTTGTTATATGTAATAATCAGTGAGTATTAGTTAATTAGTATTTTCTAGAAGTTGACTCACTTTTTATATTTAAATAATTTTTTTTTGAGATGGAGTTTCACTCTTGTTGCCCAAGCTAGAGTGCAAGGGCTCATTCTCGGCTCACTGCAACCTCCACCTCCTGGGTTCAAGCGATTTTCCTACCTCAGTCTCCCAAGAAGCTGGAATTACAGGCATATGCCACTACGTCCAGCTAATTTTTTGTTTGTTTGTTTGCTTTTTTAGAGATGAGGTTTCTTCATGGTGGTCAGGCTGGTCTAGAACTCCCGACCTCAGGTGATCTACCCGCCTCGGCCTCCCAAAGTGCTGGGATTATAGGCATTAGCCACCATGCCCTGCCTATTTAAATAATTTTTTAAAAGGAAACTTGGTCACTATAGTAAGTAGAAAGTCAGTATTTCTTCCTATAAATAGAATATAGCGATAAAAATAAATATGACCACAAAACAACATTAAGGTTTAGCCGGAGACCATTTTCTGGTAAAGGCACCAAGCTGAAGCTTGCTCTCGCTTGCTAAAAAGGGAGATTAGCAAGCGTTAGAAAGACAGAGAGATGTTAACCACATGGGAGCACCTAACTGAAACCTACTTCTTATCAGAAAGATTGCAAAATAATTGAAACAATAAATTATTTGAATTAATGAATTATAATCTCAACATTCTGAATAATCCTTTTCCCTGGGAATTTTTGTTATTTCCTTTTCCTAATTAGCTGTGTTACAGGACTTTTTCTTAGTACAGCTAAAAACAGGTTTCTTGACCATCCCACAGCCACAAAAATTTAGACTCACAGATGGTTTGAAGGGTGAGTAAAGCAGGGTTTCATTGGGTAAAAAGGAAAAACAGGGAAACAGGGATCCTCCGGAAAGCTAGAGCCCTTGCTACAGTGCTTCCAGCCTGGCAGTTTGAATCCCAGGATCCACACAAGAAGAGGAAGGGCCAGGCTCCTCGCTGCTACAAACATCTTGAACTTCCTGAGGTTCTACCCTAGTGGGCAGGCTGGTTGAAGTTTCTCCAGGGGCCCCCTCGCACCCGGCTGTCTCACTTGGTTGTTACAGTATAGGACTTTTTACAATTGCTTTTTTTCTACAAATAATAAAGCTGAAACCTAGAGAAGGTGAAGTAACTTAACCAAGGTCTCACATGTAATAACTGGCATGGTTCAAAGTACAACGAAAGCCCACTATGTTTGATTTACAAACATTTATGTCGATAAGAGAAAAACTTCAGCTGAATTAAATTTATTATTATTTTTTAAATTATTATACTTTAAGTTCTAGGGTACATGTGCAGATCATGCAGGTTTGTTACACAGGTATACGTGTGCCATGGTGGTGGTTTGCTGCATCCATCACCCCGTCATCTATATTAGGTATTTAATATTATCCCTAATGCTATCCCTCCCCAATCCTCCCACTCCCAAGCCGAATTAAATGTAAAAGAGTATAACTGAGCAATGAACGATTCACAAATCAGGCAGCCCCCAGAGTCACAGCAGATTCACAGAGACTCCAGGGGTGCCTCATGGTCAGAACAAATTTATAGGCAAAAAAGGTAAAGTGGCATACAGGAATTGGAAGTGAGGTACAGAAACAGTGAGATTGGTTACAGCCAAACATTTGCCTTATTTGAATGCAGTTTGAACATTCAGCAGTCTATGAATAGTTGAAGTATGGCCGCTGGAATTGGCCAATATTCAGCCATTGTTACAGGGGCATACTAATAAGTTTGGTTTTCAAC
Organism: Cacajao melanocephalus; assembly: GCA_963573385.1. Lineage (NCBI taxonomy): Eukaryota > Metazoa > Chordata > Mammalia > Primates > Pitheciidae > Cacajao > Cacajao melanocephalus. Next base: position 7,422 of record CAUYLG010018865.1, read on the forward strand.
TTTGTCTGACTATTAAGCTAGGTTACAGTTCATCCACAAGGACTCAAATATAGAAGTATAGAGTCCTTCTCAGGCCATATTTAGTTTGCTTTAACAATTCCCTCTTTTGGTCATTTTCTCAATTTTGACAGATTGACCAAAATCTCAGACACTGATGTTACTGTCACTATTGTAAATGCACTTATATGGTTTTGAAACCCACTGGGAAACAGTACAACAGTGGACTTTGCAAGGAGGGAATAAGGACTGGGTAGAGGATACTTCCTTATGCTGGAACATCCTGTTTACAGGAGAAAAACAAAACCTTGTCTGTTCTAGGATCTACATGTTTTCTTAAAGACTTAACTTGATTATGTCACATTTAGCACAAGTGACTCCATTTTACTTTGGTTTGGTTTGTTAGGACCTAGTGCATAAGCTCAGGCTAAAATAATGGCCTCCCATAATTTTGTTTAAAAAAATTTACTGTTTTTGTCCAGGTTCTCACTTAGGTGAGAGTGTGACCAAAACTTAGGGCCTTAGTGCCACTCTCAGTTACCATCATTTTGGGTTTCTGGTCTCAGCACGCCATTCATAGGATATGATGTCATCATCGTCACACATTTCTTTCGGCTTTTGTCATTCCAGTTGAAGAGAGACCATATGATGTTCCAGAGATGGCTGCATGCAATTTGAAACCCTTGAGATAATACAGCACACCAGGGAGACTATTATTATGACTATTGGGAGAATGATACCAAGAGTTTGGAGTATGCTCCTTATCCAAAGTCCCCATAAACCAAACCACCTAAAATTAAATAAAGAATGAGCTAGATGAAGAGTCTACTTGCTTGACTAAGTGATCTTTTCATTAATCCTCTACAACTGAATTTTTATAGTCTACATTTGATGTATTTTTCCATAGGCCACAAGTGTCAGAAACTGCACAGGTACTTTTCTGTTTCGCCAATTCTATTATGTGGCATAACTTTCACAAGAGAATTTAAAGTCTGTTGTGTAATGATAGCCTTTAAAGTGGAATTTACTGTAGAGCATATTGTGAGGGTGACATTTCTAATTATTGCTTTTTTCATTCTAAACCATGGAAAAAGGACCCAACAAATGATGTCCTTCTAGAAGAGTGAAGGCCTCCTGGCAATGTTCTCTTTAATCCATGATGTGGGTTAAGAGGAGTTTTGACTGATTATGAAGCAATGTATGTACCACCAAGGTTTCTCACCTACATTGGGCCTTCACCTTGTATCTATTAAAGTGTAAGGTTATTCATGTAGAAGGCTGGCTGCAAAATCCTTTGCAAATAAAAGTATACCCTATAAGTGTACATAATAGAGCCCCTTTTAATTTCTATTGTTCATAGGGGCATAAACAAGGAAAAAATGTTCAAAGATTACAGTCTCATGATAGGAGAAGTCTTGATCAGTGATCTTAAGGAAAGCTGTTTACATCAAGGATGCCATCTTCTTCTGGGGAGAAACTTTCCTTGTTAATTTTACCTGAAGGGCTCCAATAGATGTGCACTTCCAGGAGTGTAGAGGGACCCTTCTCAGTTGTGAGAATTATGAACCTAAGGTTCAAGCCTCCAAAGTTTTGCTGTAGTGTGGATCGCAAGAGTAATCTTTCTCTGATGGTCTCAGAAGATCCAGTCTTTGGGCTCTAGATTGTGAAGGGATTGTCCCAGTGAACCACAAAAAAGTTTCTTTACCTGGTGAAATACTGTTATAACATCAGCCCTCTTGCATGGAAAAGCTTTTATACAACCAGAAAACATGAATTGAAAATGACAATTGAATGAAATCCCTTTATAAATGTTTAAATGGCCTATCAGGTAGCCAAATGTACCTGAAGCTTTGATTGTCTTCCCAGGAATATGGAACCAAACATTGGTTGTAAACTATTTCCGCAATTTATAAGTCACCGCATCAATATGTTCAATTTGGATTATATTATCTTTTTCAAGACGAGTAATATAATGCACAACCTTTAATAACAAAAGCTTCAAGAAATCAGGAAAGACAAGGCAGTCATCCTGGTTATTCATGAGTCCATGCTGAACATTGAACTTATGTCCTCTTATATACCAATTGCATATCAGTGCAGAGCACTGAAAACTAATGGGTTAGCAGAGGTAATTTGACTTAGACCATAGAGATCATTCAAATTGTATATTTAAACAATTTTCATATTGGCTGATTTTGAAAGGTTTGTTAAATACCAAAGACTTAAAACATTGGCTATTACAAAATAGAATCTTAGGTTACCACAAGTCATTCATTTAGCAAAATGATAACTTAAAAATTTTTAAAAGGAAAAAATCTTATTCTGTTAGGAGACTCAGCTTTCCAAACAAGACCCAATGAAGATAGCATAAGGACAACTGACTCTTTCTCCTTTCTTTCCCTTCCCCGCTTTGTCTTTTGTAGTTACTTAAAGGGTAAACAAAAAGCTTTCATTGTCTTTTAATATTACATAAAAATACTTTTAAAAAGAGAAAAACAAATTTTATGTTTCCATTAGTGTATTTTTTATGTTAAAGCTAGTTTTTAAATAACATTTTATAAATCTATTCAGTTTTAATTAGTTTGACCATAAGGTAAGATTTTTATAAACCTTTTATAACCCTCTAAATTTAAAAATCCCTGTGAATTTTCAAAAGCTAAATTTTATAACCCCTGTAATATTACTGCTTACTACCAGCTCCTTTCCAACCCAGTCAGATGTAAGAGGCCTCTAACTGGCTTCAAGACAATTAATTCCTGGATCAAATCCATTCCTGAACCCAGTCCTGTTTCTGTCATGACTCCAAATCCAGTTTGGATCAGAAATTTGCTCAAAGAAACTCGGAGAGCTCAAAACACAAATTAATGGAGCTCCAAAATCCAAAAGGGAGGATACCCATGATCCCCACCAGCTCTGAGAGATCCATGGACACAAGTGCATTCTGCAGATACCTTGCATGTTCACTCAGCATTCCTGGGAGTGGCTAGAAGCTCTACTTTCAATTCCACTTGTGACACCATCTGATAAAATAAAAACTTCAGCTAAATTAAATTTAACAAAGTTTAACTGAGCAATGAATGATTCACGAAACAGCCCCCAGTATTACAGCAGATTCACAGAGACTCCAGGGTTGCTTCATGGTCAGAACAAACTTATAGACAAAAAAAGGTAAAGTGACATGCAGGAATCAGAAATGAGGTAGAGAAATAGTGAGATTGGTCACAGCTCGGTGTTTGCCTTATTTGAACATGATTTGAACGTTCAGCCGTCTATGAGTCATTGAAGTATGGCCACTAGGATTGGCCAACACTCAACCATTGTTACAGGTGCATACTATTAAGTTCATTTTTTCAATTTTATCTGACTATTAAGCTAGGTTACTGTTCATTCACAAGGACTCAAATATACAAGTATGGAGTCCTTCTGAAGGCATATTTAGTTTGCTTTAACAACGTGAACTATAAAGATTATCATATTATCATGATGCATTGTATCTCTTGATATGTAACTCACATAAAAACTAAAGTTGGTCACATTTATCAATGCCTGGTTCCTGTTAAGACAGTGGCAGGGAAACCAAGAAGGTATAGTAATATTCTTGGCTAGGTTTCTACAAATCCAGAAAATAAATGCCAGAAAATAAAAAATGAATTTAAAAAAGAACCCCCAGAATAGCCTTGAAATTTCTGAAAAAGGCAAACAATGAAGGAGAATTATTCTTGAAGTATATTAAAATGCATTATAAGTCTGTCTACAGTATTCAGACAGTGTGGTACTGTCACAAGACAGTGATGTTGATGAAATGGAATAGAATCTGAAAATAGATGTAAACACATGAGAATTTCATATTTGATAAAGTTATTTTGTATCAATGGGGAACATGTGGACTATTTAGTAAAAGGTATTTGGACAACTGGATAGCCATAGAAGAATAATTACCATAATTTCATCATATGTGCTTATCTATATATGCATATGTGCTTGTAGATAAATAGAATAACCCTAGGAGGACACATAAGAAATAATCATGGTAGTTGCCTCAAGAAAGGGGCACTACGTGGCTGACATGCCATGTGCATATATTATAATATTTATTACTATTTAATTAATTAAAACCCAATAAAGTATAGAATAATGCTAACAGCTTCATAGGGCTAACCACCATTAAGTAGCCTAAACGTTCCACTTTTTTCTGATATTAGTAAAGTTTTGAAAGCATTTCTATTTTTGTCACCTATTTTATTTTCATCTGCGGTTACTTTATGCCTATAACTCCATTCTGAGACCGTAGTCTCCCAAAGTGACCCCCTCCTCTACCCTCTTCAACACTCCACATTACATGCACTTTAGAGGATCTAGAAGTCCTTAGGCCAACCTTGAATGAAATCTGGAAGCCAACAATGCAAATTTTAATAATATGGGAATTAATAACAGCCCTCATCCTGTATTTCTCTAAACTGTAAATATTGCTCAATAACCCAGGAAAATATGGCTCCAGCATTTTGGAGTGTCAAGAAGACAGTTGAACATTTTCTGAAATGGTAACAAAGTTTTTCTAATAATATGTTGATTTTCCAATCTATTGGCAAGTCTATTTCAGGATAGATTATCCTTCCTATAAAATATGATTGTTTTAAAACAGCCTGAAGGGAGCAGGCAAAGAAGGGAAAGGAGAAGGCAAGAGATCACCTAAACATTCTCAGCAACTTTCATTTAGCTTTTATAAATAATACAAACACATTCTCTGTCAAAATACAGCAGTTCAACTATTCCTGACCTTTGCACTTTTCATCATTGCACTTACCATAGTGTATCAAAACCTGATTAAATATATATTGCCTCTGTGAACCCCGAAAATCTGAGACAGGTCTCAGTTAATTTAGAAAGTTTATTTTGCCAAGGTTGAAGGCATGCACCAGTGACACAACCTCAGGAGGGTCTGACGACATGTACCCAAGGTGATCAGAGCACAGTTGGGTTTTGTACATTTTAGGGAAACATGAGACATCAATCAACACATGTAAGATGGACATTGGTTCTGTCTAGAAAGGCAGGACAACTTGAAGCAAAGGCGGAAAGACTGGAAGTGGGGAGGGGGCTTCCAGGTCATAGGTAGGTAAGAGACAAATAGTTGCATTCTTTTGAGTTTCTGATAAGCTTCTCCAGAGGAGGCAATCAATCAGATATGCATTTATCTCAGTGAACGGAGGGGTGACTTTAAATAGCATAGAAGCAGTTCCCAGCTTGACTTTTCCGTTTAGCTTAGTGATTTTGGGGGACCCCAAGATTTCTTTTCCTTTCACACCTCTGTTACAGGAAAGGGGTCCCAATCCAGACTCCATGAGAGGGTTCTTGAATCTCGCACAAGAAAGAATTCAGAGTGAGTCCACAGTGCAAAGGAAAAGCAAGTTTATTACAAAAGTAAAGGAATAAAGAATGGCTATTCCATAGACAGAGCAGCCCCAAGGGCTGCTGGTTGACGATGTTTATGGTTATTTCTTGCTGATATGCTGAACAAGGAGTGGATTATTCATGCCTCCTCCATTTTAGACCATACAGGGTAACTTCCTGACATTGCCATGGCAGTTGTAAGCTATCATGGAGCTAGTAAGAGTGTAGCAATGAGGATGGCCAGAGGTCACTCTCATCACCATCTTGGTTTAGTGGGTTTGGGCTGGTTTCTTTACTGCAACTGTTTTATCAGCAAGGTCATTATGACCTGTGTTTTGTGCTGACCTTTAATCTCATCCCGTGACTTAGAATGCCTTAACCATCTGTGAATGCAGCCCAGTAGGTTTCAGCTTTATTTTACCTATTTCCTATTCAAGATGGAGTTGCTCTGGTTCCAATGCCTCTGACACCTCCATGAAACTGTAACTTCTCAAGGGCAGGGACTGCTTGATTCATGTTTGACTGCACAAGGGTGTAGTATATTGCCTAGAACATACCAAATGTTCTATGAATGGATTAATGAACAAATGAAGGACTTCTTTTCAACTAAACTGAGTAGTAACAATGTATTCAAAACGTGAATTATCTCTTAATGAAACAAAATCATGCATTCAGAAAGGTAAAAAGTAAGATGTGATATTTGTAAGAGAAAAATATGTGTAAGTGTAATTGAAAGCTGATGTTTACATTTCAGATTTCCTCTGTTCTTGAGAACCTGGTTACAGGCTTACTCACCTTTGGTCCAAGGGAAGACATATCCACAGGCAATTGCTATAGTTCCTGCTGTTGGAAGTACAATGAAGAACCTGGTGATTCTTTACTTCCAGCCTTCAGGGCATGGGAAAGGAGAGAGACCCAAGCTAGCCAACTGGGCAGAGGTAAATGGATGAATGCTAACTAGGTCTCTCCACCCCCAGCCAGTGTCAAGTTACCGGCTGTGCCTTTAATTTAGCCCTTTGTCTTCCCAAGAAAGACCAAAGCCATTGTGCTTGGGAAAAAAAAAAAAAAACCAGCTTCTCTAGCATGCTGTTCAAACGCAAAAGATGGAAATTACTGGGATTAGGAGAGATATTATTTGTTAAAGACATATTCTCAAAATAAAATGGACATTATATGAGAAGGAAGAAAATTAATGAGTAAATTTGAACATTTGACTGCATTTTATGTACAGATTAAAATCCCAGTTCAAAGAACAATTGGGATACATTTTAAAGGTCAGGATCTTGTTCTCTTATTGATAAGCCTTAGTACCAACCATGGGGATAGTTTGGTGAAAGAGAAAGACTGAGCAAGGTCTGAAGGAGAGCACCCCACAGAGCCAAACCTCAAGAAAAGCCATAAAAAATGATGTTCAGTTAAAGTTTCCATATTTTCCTATTGGCAGGAGAGAGAGAGAGAAAGAGAGAGAGAATAAATTATTATTGGTTTACAGTTTGTTTTGAAAAGGAAGCAGGTTTAGCAGCTTTAAATATGAGAGACAATGCATATAAAGCAGTTAGCACAATGCTTGAAACATAGCATGCACTCAGTAGAGGTTAGCTATTTGTATTAATAGTATTTACTATAAGAAAATATGAAAACAGCTGACTCTGACTTCAGCTGCAATCAAATAAATGAGCATTGGGCTGGAAATAGGCGATTACAATTGTAGTCCTGGCTCTGCCACTGTTTGTGTGACCTTGAACAAGTCGCTTCCTCCCTTGAGGACTCAGTTTCCCCAGAGCTAAAAAAAGAGAGGCTGAACTAAATATGTGAGGTGGATTAAAACTCAATAAAGTATAGAATAATGCTAACAAATTCATAGAACTAAACATCTTTAGTTGGCCTAGAAGTTCCACTTTTCTCTGATATTAGTGAGGTTTTGAAAGCATATTCTATTGTTATCACCTATTTTGTTTTCATTTGGGGTTACTTTATGACCAGTGATAGAAAGTGCAAAGGTGATAAATGGTTAAGCTGCTGCATTCTGATAAATTGGGAATGTATGTGTGTGATTTATAAAAGCTAAATGAAAGTTCCTGAGAACTCCTGGAGTCTACAAACACCAACAGACTAAACAAATAAAAGATTATTAGTTCTTCTCCTCTTTTGGAAGCTCCAACGACTGCTGCAAGAAGAGATGCACTTGTCTGTTTCCTCAGACAGTCCTCATTGCTCTTCAATCACTTTAAACAAAGGTAAGGGCAAACTGCAAAAGCAGCAAGTGGGACAATGGTGACAAGGGAACTTGGGCTGCCATTGCATGCACAAACCACTTCTGGCAGGAAGAGCAGTCTCAGAGTCATCTAAATTCCAAACACTGGAAATAGAAACAATACTAATCAACCTTAAAGAATGTGGCTGATGGGCCTAAGATTTCCTTTCTCCAAAAAAAATCGAACCCATTTGGATGCAGGTTTCATGTGCATATAAAACTCTGAAATGTTGGCGGATGATGTTTTTGTCTTAATGTTGCTCTGCAAAGAGTTAATACAGCCCAAGCATGAAACACCAACCCCTGTGCATCCTGGACTAGAGGAGGAAGCTACACGGCTCTTTCATGGCTCTGGCACTAATTTGTAGGCTCACCTTGGCCCTGTTACTAAAGCTCACTGTGGCAGTGTCCTAATTGGCTAATGGAAATGAAAGCTCCTCTGCCTAACTCAGAAGGGGATTGTGAGACGAAAATGAAGTCACATATGTGAAACTACTTTGAAGACCGTAACTGTTATACAAATGTATTCTTTTTCCACATGTCTAGAATGCACATGTATGGCTGATCCCATTAGAATAGTAAGGGAGTTTCTCTGCAAGTAATTACTCATTATTCTTGAAATAGCATTTAGTGTACCACATCACTGCTTTCTCGTTATCATTGATAATTAGGTAATCACAATTTCACATAAGCATTCAAAGTCATTTGTAAAAGTTTTACTGCTCAAGGATGAAAGCAAGACCATTGTCACTGTGGGAAAAATCACTTGTATCTCTGCACAAAAGCTGCTTTAAAATAATCATAAAAAGAAATAGACAACCTTTATTTCACAAAAGCAGCTGTGACACAAGCTGTAGTCTCACCAGGTAGTTAAAGCATACTTTTAAATGACTTAGAACACTCTATCTTTTATGGTAAATTTTAGTTCAGCCAATGTTTTATTGAGAGTCTACTATATGCCTGCCACTGTGATGGCACTTGAGACCAAATCATAATAAGAAATAATCCTTATCTTCAGAGGGGGAAGTCAGTCTGCTACACAGGATAAGTCTAAAGCAGCGTGTGATTGAGGCTATAATAGACTTGTGAAGCGGAATTCGTCAGGGCTCCCAGGGAAGTAGGCTCTTGATAGAGAGACCAGCATGGGGTTTTGCCCGCCTCCTGCCTCTGGACCTGGCTGGCTCAGAATGCAGGGGTTGGTGGAGTAGAGGTAGAGCCATCATGCATCTGCCTAAGAAACTCTGTCTGCAGTGGCAATATTTTGCAAGGCCAGCAGATAGGGATATTACTCTGTGAAAATAGAACCTGTCCTCTTCCACTGAGATTGAGGACTTCTCTCTTTTCAGAGCAGAAAGTTGGAAATTTTCTCAATGAAAGCGTGGGAAAACAGAGTTTTGAGAATATCAGAAGGTAGAAAGTTTAGATAGAATTAAAGTATTTTAGGATTTTTGTTTTAAATTTTTTTATTTTTAATTGACAATAATTGTCTATATTTTATGGGGTACAATGTGATGTTTTGATCTATGAATACATTGTAGAAAGATTAAATCAAGCTACTTAACATGTCCTTTAACTCACCAACTTAGCATTTTTTAAATGGTTAAGATGTTAAGAAGTCTATTTTTTAAAGCAATTTTGAAATATGCAATACAGTCAGCCCTTGGTATCTATGAATTCCACATCCACAGTTTCAACTACCTGATGATCAAAAATACTCAGAAAAAAATAACAACAATAAAAATAATACAAACCTTAAAAATGCAGTATAAGTATTTACATAACATTTACATTGTATTAGGTATTATAAGTACTATGGAGATGATACAAAGATACAAGAGGATGTGAATACGTTACATGCAAACACTATGCCATTTTATATCAGAGACTTGAGCATTCATAGATTTTGATATTCAGGAGAGTCCTAGAATCAATCCTCCAAGGACATTGAGGGGCAACTACACGTTATTATTAACTGTGGTCACCATGCAGTGTGGTTACTAAAACTTATTCCTCCTGTCTAACTGAAACTTTGTACCCTTTGATCAACATCTTCCCTTTCCCTGTCTCTGTACATCCCTCCCTCTGATAACCACCTTTCTATTCTCTGTTTCTTTGAGATCAACTTTTTTAGATTCCACGTATAAATAAGATCATGCAGCATTTGACCTTTTGTGCCTGGCTTACTTCACTTAGCATAGTATGGAGGCTCCTCAAAAAGCTAAAAATAGAATTACCTGATGATCCACCAATCCCACATTTGAGTATATAGCCAAAACAATTAAAACTGATACATCAAAGAGATATCTGCACTCCCATGTTCATTGCAACATTATTCACAGTAGCCAAGATATGGAATCAATGTAAGTGTCCATCAATGGATGAATGGCTAAAGAAAAATATATATAAATATATACTCTATAGCCTTAAAAAAGAAAATTCTGGTCATTCACAACATGGGTAGAACTGGATGATTAAAGTAGTTTCAGTTTATCTGTTCTTTTAAAAAATCTATATCTATAGTCTCATGATAAGTCATAATAGTAGCTGAGATAGGACATTGTTTCTTGGTAGTTTATCCCATTACTTAGCTTTCCCCTCATCTATTTACTGAGTTTATCTTTTTCTCTTTAACTTTCTTAATTGTTCATACTGTAGAGTTAATTTTTAATTTGTTATATATACTGAATGGTTCTAGATTTCCTTCTCTTTTAAAAATAGAATATCATTACTCATTCCAAATGATTACCAACACAGTTTATTTTTCTGACTTTTGTGACCTTTGGTTAACATTTTTCTGAAAATTAATGTTCCTCAATAGAAAAAAAAAAAGTTTTTAGTGCCATATTATAAAACATTGATTCTTAAATTTTATCCAGCACTGATAGGTTAGGATTGGAAACTGGGAAGCTACATTTTAAACACCAACCCTTCAACACACACACACACACAGTCTTTAATATAGGAGAACCAAGGACGTCACTTTGAGAAGAAACATGCACACATATGTTTATTGCAGCACTGTTCACAACAGCGAAGACTCGGAACCAACACAAATGCCCATCAGTGTTAGACTGGATAAGAAAAATGTTGCACACATACACCATGGAATACTATACAGCCATAAAAAGAATGAGTTTATGCCCTTTGCAGGGACATTAATGAAGCTGGAAACCATCATTCTCAGCAAACACAGGAAAAGAAAACCAAACACCACATGTTCTCATTCATAAGAGGGAATAGAATAATGAGAACATGTGCACACAGGGAGGGGAACATCACACACCAGGGCTTGTCATGGAGTGGGGGACAAGTGGAGGTATAGCATTAGGAAAAATACCTAATGTAGATGGCAGGTTGATGGGTGCAGCAAACCACTATGGCACATGTATACCTATGTTAACAAACCTGCACGTTCTGCACATGTATCCTAGAACTTAAAGCAATTTTTTTTAAAAAAAAGAGAGAAACACAACTATAAAACATTACTGTGCCACATATCTAAATAACTTAAGTATTCACTGGGCTCCATATACTATATGTAGGACCAATTTCTGATTTTCAAAAATGGCTTACCCTAGCAACACTCCAGACAACCATGAGGTTCAACCAAGACTTAGAACAACTGCCTCCTACTTTCAACTATCTTCCCACCCTAGTGAACTGGTCTGGACAGCCTTGTATGTAGAGCTCTAAAAAATATTCTCTACTTTTCCTTTTCCCAAGGCAAATCCCTAGGAATCATTAAGACCCATTTCCTCACATGCCAATTCATTTTTCTTATTTTCTCTCCTTTCCCCAGCATCCCTTAAAAAGGTGGTTCTCAATCCTAGGTATATGTCAAAATTGCCTGGGAGAGTTTGCTAAAAATACAGATGTCCCCAGGTACAAACCCAGATCTGGTAGCCAGAATGTCCTGCAAGAAAATTCAGAATCACAACAGGTCCAGGGGCATCCGTTTATTTTTTATTTTTTATTTTTTTTGGAGGCAGAATCTTATTCTGTTGCCCAGACTGAACTGCAGTGGTGTGATCACGGCTTATTCCAGCCTCGACCTCCTCGGCTCAAGCAATCCTCCTACCTCAGCTTCTCAAATAGCTGGGACCACAGGTATATGTAATTCCACCAAGATAATTCTTCTATTTTTTTTTTTTTTTTTTTTTTTTTGTAGAGATGGGGTTTTGCCATTTTGCCCAGATTGATCTCAAACTCCTTGGCTCAAGTAGTCTGTTCATCTTGGTCTCTCAAATTGCTGGGATTACAGGCCTGAGCCACCATACCCAGCCCCAGCATCCATATTTCTAACAAGCTCCTCCAGGTGATTCTGAGACACCCAGAATTAAGATCTACATCCTATAATAATAATTAAAAATTGTACAGAGATACTTGCAGAGCATATATGGTAGGAGCAAAGAAGTGAACCTTCTGGGTCATTAAAAAATAAGAACTCTGATAAACATGTAAGGTATAAGTTATATGCTCTCACTTATAAGTAGGAGCTAAACAATAGATACACATGGACATAAAAATGGAAATAATGGATAATGGGGACTCCAAAAGGGGAGAGGAGAGGAGAAGGGAAAGGGTTGAAAAATTACCTATTGGGTATTATATTCACTGTTTGAGTGACAGGATCAATAGAAGTCTAAACCTCATACATAGTCATACAACAAACCTGCACATGTACCCATTGATTCTAAAATAAAATAATAATAACTGAAGCAGCTAATTTAAAATCTTAGAATAACAATATTTCTTCTCATAATAACTATGGTGAGGTTGAAGTAAATTGCCATAATCCTGAACTATTCATCAATCTGTTCAAAAAATTTTGAGGAGTAAAGGTAAATCTCACCAATCTCTGGGCTACCTTGGTGACTTTTTTGTCACAGTCCTGTTAAAGGACTAGCTGGAATGATGTGTTCAGAGCTTATATGGTTTGGCTGTGTCCACACCCAAATCTCATCTTGAATTGTAATCCAAATTGTAATATCCACAAGTCAAGGGAGGGACCTGGTGTGAGATGACTGGATCATGGAGGCAGTTTTCACCATGCTATTCTCCTGATAGTGAGTGAGTTCTCATGAGATCTGGCTGTTTGATAAGTGTCTGGTGCTTTCCCTGCTCTCTCTCTCCTGCTGCCATGTAAGGTGTGCCTTGCTTCCCCTTTGTCTTCCATCATGATTGTAAGTTCCCTGAGGCCTCTCAGCCATGCAGGACTGTGAGTCAATTAAACCTTTTTTGATATACATTACCCAGTCTCAGGTAGTATCTTTAGAGCAGTATGAGAATGGAGTAATACAGAGAATTGGTGTCAGTAGTGGGATACTGCTATAAAGATAACCTGAAAATGTGGAAGTGACTTTGGAAGTGGGTAACAGGCAGAGGCTGGAATAGTTCGGAGGGCTCAGAAGAAAAGAGAAAGATGTGGGAAAGTTTGGAATTTCCTAGAAACTTGTTGAATGGTTTTGACCAAAATGCTTACAATGATATGGACGAGGAAGCCCAGGCCAAGGTGGTCTCAGATGGATATGAATAACTTACTGGGAACTACAGCAAAGATCACTCTTGCTATGCTTTAGCAAAGGGACTGGTGGCATTTTGCTCCTGTCCTAGAGATCTGCGGACTTTGAACTTGAGAGAGATGATTTAGGGTATCTGGCAGAAGAAATTTCTAAGCGGCAAAGCATTCAAGAGGAAGCAGAGCATAAAATTTTGGAAAATTTGCACCTTGACAATTTGAGATATTATCCCCCATGCTATTCTTATGATACTGTCCTCATGAGATGTAGTTGTTTGATAAATGTCTGGCAGTTCCCCTGTTCTCTCTCTCTCCTGCTGCCATATAAGATGTGCCTTGCTTTCCCTTTGCCTTCTGCCATCCTGATGATGCAGTATAAAAGAAAAACCCATTTTCTGGGGAGAAATTCAAGCCTGCTACAGAAATTTGCATAAGTAACAAGGAGCCAAATGTTAATTGCCAAGACAATGTTGAGAAATGTCTCCAAGGCATGTCAGAGGTCTTCATGGCAGCCCCTCCCATCACAGGCCCAGACACCGAGGAGGAAAAAATGGTTTTGTGGGCTGGGCCCAGGGCCTTGCTGCTTTGTGCAGTCCTGGGACTTGGTGCCCTGCATCCCAGTCATGGCTAAAAGGGGCCAAGGTGCAGCTTGGACCATGGCTTCAGAGGATGCAAGCCCCAAGCCTTGGCAGCTTCCATGTCGTATTGAGCCAGTGGGTGCATAGAAGTCAAGAATTGAGGTTTGGGAACCTCTGCCTAGATTTCAGAGGATGTATGGAAATGCCTGAAAATCCAGATGGAAGTCTGGTGCAGGACCAAGGTACTCATGGAGAAACTCTACTAGGGCAATGTGGAAGGGAAATGTGAGGTGGGCACCCCCACGTAGAGTCCCCACTGTGGAGAAGTGCCTGGTGGAGCTATGAGAAGAAGGCCACCATCCTCAAGATCCCAGAATGGTAGGCACATCAACAGCTTGCACCATGAGACTGGAAAAGTCACAAACACTCAATGTCAGCCCATGAAAACAGCCAGAAGGGATGCTGTACCCTACAAAGCCATAGAGGCAGAGCTGCCCAAGGCCTTGGGAACCCATTCCTTGCATCAGTTTGCCCTGAATGTGAGACATGGAGCCAATGGAGATCATTTTGGAGCTTTAAGATTTAATGACTGCCCCACTGGGTTTTGGACTTGCATGGGGCCTATGGCCCCTTTTTTTTTGGCCAATTTTTACCATTTGGCATGGAACCATTTACCCAATGCCTGTATGCCCATTGGATCTTGGAAGTAACTAACTTGTTTTTGATTTTACAGGTTCCTAGGCACAAGGGTCTTGCCTTGCCTCAGGTGAGACTTTGGACTTGTATTTTTGAGTGAATGCTGGAATGAGATCAGACTTTGGGAGATTGTTAAGAAGGCATGATTGGTTTTGAAATGTGAAAAGGACATGAGATTTGGGAGGGGCCAGGGAGAAATGATGTCATTTGACTGTGTGTCCACCCAAATCTCATCTCAAATTGTAAATCTGAATTGTAATCCCCATGTGTCAAGGGAGGGACCTGGTAGGAGGTGATTGGATCATGGGGGTGGTTTCCCCCATGCTATTCTCATGATAGTGTTCTCATGAGATGTAATTGTTTGATAAATGTCGGGCAATATCCCTGCTCTCTCTCTCTCCTGCTGTCATATAAGATGTGCCTTGCTTGTCCTTTGCCTTCTGCCATGGTTTTAAGTTTCCTAAGGTCTCCCAGCCATGTGAAACTGTTAGTCAACTAAACCTCGTTTGTTTATAAATTACCCAGTCTCATGTAGTATCTTTATAGCAGTGTGAGAATGGACTAATACAAGGGCTACAGCGATAGGGCGAAACCACCCAGTGAGAAAACACTAAAAGGACAAAATATAGTACCTCCAAAGTGGCACCTGAACCCTCATAGGGTATCTCCCAGTCTTTAGTTTCTAGTAACAAGCAGACCTAAAAGAAGGAACTACTTCCCTGGCAGGATGGCATGAAGGCAACTCTGATTCTGATTTAGTTGAAACGAGAGGAACTAGATTGATAGCTTTTGAAAGGCTCTATACATGCATTGTAGTTTTTAATTAATAAACAGTTTTGCAGAAAAAGGGAGGAAAATAATTTTGTTTACTTTAGGGGGTAGGGAAATTTGGTGGGTGTTTCATGGGGCCTCAGAGGAGGATATGGATGAATGGATGCTAGGAAATAGCAGGGATATTGGTGAGGTGGGAAACTTCCTGTTCATGTTCCATAAACTTGGTTTTAAGCACTAAGCATAACTAAACCAATGAAATTTTCTGGCTTTAAGAAAATCATTTCCATTCTCCAAATATACTGATCATACTGTAGGCCTTACAATATTTTGACAGCAAGATTATAAGGACTTTTTCTCTGACAATCAATTGTAGTCCATTTTTAGCAGGGACAATCTAGTAATTAAACAAATATTGATTGGGAGGAGAAAAAGATTTAAATCCTAAATGCTTAGGTTTTAAGACCGTCTCTCTTCCAATCAAAGATCACCTTTCCCCAAAATGTGCCAATCAGAGAGAGCATGCAAGATGCTGGCTACTCTTCTCAAACCCAGCTGAAACTAATTGCTCAGTCTTTCTGCCTTTTCCTGCCTCTGGACAGTTGTGATGGTGATCCCAAAGGAGATGGGACTTTCAGAAACCCAGAAAGATGAACTTATCTCCCAAATACTTGCTTGGTGCCTACCCTGTGTTGAGAAAAGAGTGATAAAAGAGGTAAGGCACCTGACCTCACAGAGCTCACGGTCTAGCTGTAATAAAAAATAAATAAACAAGAAAGTTTCAAATTATTAGAAGTGCTATGAAGGAAATGAAATTAGGCTACAGGAGAGATCTAGGAGGAAGGAAAGTTTGCTTTTAATAAATAGAGGGGTAAGCATGGCTTCTGATGCAGGAAGGGGGTATGTTTTAGGACATGTCAGAACCTCTGTATTGCTGGAGTGGAGTGACAAGAGGAGAGTGGTACATGATGAATTTGCAGAGGTCCTGGCAAAGAGTTTGTGTTTTATTACAGACGCAAAGGGAAAGATTTGGAGAGTTTTTAATGAGAGAGCTACATAATATGAATCATAGTTTTTAAGACCAACTTTTTATTTGGGGATAATTTTAGATTTACAGAAAAGTTTAAAGATAGTACAGAGGGTTTCTGTATACTTTCACCTAGTTACCACCATTGTTAGCATCTTAAAATGCTGTGGTACATGAATACTAACTAAACTCAAGGCTTTATTTGAATTTCACCAGTTTTTCCACTAATCTTCTTTTTCTGTTCCAGGATGGAATCCCGGCTACCACATTGCATTTAGTCATCAAATAGATCAAAAAGCCCTAGTTTTCTCTGGTTTCTGATAATCCCTCAGTCTTTTCTTGTTTTTCATAACCCTGACAGTTTTGAAGAGTCTGGTCAGATATCCTGTAAAAAATTTCCCAATCAGGGGTTTGTCTGATGTTTTCCCCTCATGATTAGACTCAAATTAGGGGTGTTTTGAAAGACTGTCATAGAGATGATGTGTCCTTATTATCATATAATAACAGTAGTTCATCATAGGTACCCACATGCTATTACTGGAGATGTTAACTTTCATCACTTAGTTCAGGTAGTGCTTGCCTGGTTTCTCTACTATAAAGGTACTGTTTTTCCTTCTTCATATTTTATGCTTTAGAAGCAGGGCACTAAGTCTACCCTACCTTCAAGGAGATGGCAGAAAGGGAACTAAGCTGCATCTCCTGGAAAGGGGAATAGCCACATCTATTATTTGGAATTCTCCTGTAAGAAAGATTTGCCTGTTATTCCTTATTTATCTCATATATATATATATATATATATATATATATATATATTTTATTGTACTTTAGGTTCTGGGATACATGTGCAGATCATGCAGGATTGTTGCATAGGTACATACATGGCAAGGTGGTTTGCTGCCTCCATCCCCCCATCACTGATATCTGGCATTTCTCTCCATGTTATCCCTTCCCAACCTCCCTAGCCCCTGCTGTCCCTCCCCTATTCCCCCACAGACCCCAGTATGTGATGCTCCCCTCCCTGTGCCCATGTGTTCTCATTGTTCAACACCCGCCTATGAGTGAGAACACATGGTGTTTGATTTTCTGTTCTTGTGTCAGTTTGCTGAGAATGATGGTTTCCAGGTTCATCTATGTCCCTACAAAGGACACTAACTCATCGTTTTTTATGGCTGCATAGTATTCCATGGTGTATATGTGCCACATTTTCCTTGTCCAGTCTATCATCGATGGGCATTTGGGTTGGTTCCAGGTCTTTGCTATTGTAAACAGTGCCACAATGAACATACATGTGCATGTGTCTTTATAATAGAATGATT